>JAVSCE010017941.1:0-31170 GCA_032199065.1 Smutsia gigantea
GGGAGGCCGGCTAGTCGCTCTGTGTGGCAGCTCAAACCAGTCTAGACCCGGGCGACGATGTCTGCCTGTGACCCGGCCACCGGGGACTCCCCGAGCTGAGCGGCTGGCTGGGATTCTCACGAGCGTTTATGGCCCGTGCCAGTACCGGCCACTTTATTGGGCAATAAAAGACCTGGGGCCAGAAGGGACTGGGGAGACCCAACTCAGGTGGCAAGACGTTGCCAGGAGTCCCCCTTCCCGTCCCTTATCCCTGTTGCTGAAAAGCCAGGCTCCTTGGTTTCCGCTCTGCTGAACCCCAGAATCGGCTCACACACCCGCCCAGCGCTGTGACACAGCAGAAATCGGCGGGGGTGCCTCTGCAGTCTCGGCGGGGAAGCGCCGTCCCCAGGGGGCAACAGAGCCCGTCGTGGAAATGGAGATTTCCCAGCCCCGTACCCGGAGTTCCCCATACAGGGACGCTCATCACGGCCGCCTCGCCCTCTTCAATGCCGACCTTGAAAGCCCAAGAACAGGCTGGAACTGATGAGAACGAGCCTTTCCCATAACCCGTCCCACGGCCCACCTGCAGGACAGCGCAGGCCTGAGAACCTCTGACGCTCAGGGAGGCGCAGCCGCGTCCACCCCACCGCGGAGGGGCTACTCCTTGCAGGGCTCTGTTCAGGGCAACCGTGAGCGCAGTGATGAGAAAGGAAACCACCGCACCCCCGACCCCGCTTTGCCCCTGCGGCGTATAAGTTGGAAAAGCCCCAAGTTGGTGGGAGAACCGCGGGAGGACAAGGCGCATGCGGGTAGGGGGCATTGGGGGCCCTGCCCGTTCGCTCCCGGCAGGAGGAGTTTCCAGCGGCCCGTGTCCCTGGGAAGGGGGTGTTACTGCGCCCAGTGAGCGAGAGGGAGGAGAGCCTACGGGCAGAGCCGTCGGGAAAGGACGAGTGGGGGAGGGCGGCACGGGCCGGCGGCGGGGGAGGGGGAGGCTGCTGCCCTCCCCATCCCGGCCCTTTGGTGTTCGTCTTTCGACCCGTCTCTCCGTTTCTCCCTCCCTCTGCCTTTTCTTTTCCAGGAACATGTGATAAAACAAAGTGTGTAAAGAAAGGCTCATGGTGACAGATTTTTAATCAGAACCCTCGTTTTTCTTAAACAAGAGATGTTCTGCCTTGGCTCTCTAGGGTAAATGCAGCGAAAGCCAAGTAGACAGAGCCTGTGACCAGCAAGGCTGTGCCTTCTCTTGGCCACCTACTGCGTTCCTCTGCGGGATCCCCTTCAGATTTCCCCTCCCCTCCATGCACGTTGGCTCGCCCAGGTCTTGCCAGCTCTTGAGGGCTCTGCCCCCACAGTCCGTGCAGCGTCTCACTCTAAGCCAGCCTCCCCCAGGCTTCCTGGGGACCCCCATGCTTCCTCCAGAACCTGGCCTTGGCGCTGGAGAACATGATCCCAGCCCTAGGGGAGCCAACCACTAGCCCACCTAGGATTGTTTCCCCCGCCTGACGGCGAGCAGCGGGGCACAGGGGGAAACCCCTGCATTCACACCCCAGCTCCAGTGGTGCTAGCTCAGTGACCCGCGCAAGTCACCTTTTCCCTCTGGGGGGGCACCCTCACTTGTAAAACTGGAGCGATGCATTGTCCCAATGATTAAATAGGAGACGTGGGAAAGTGCTAAGCACAGTGCCTGGTGCATACTGAGAGCTGTTCAGTCACAGGTTTAGTTACAATGAGCTGCTTCCGTTTGACCTTGTCTAACCTTGGGGCTTCCCGCTCTGATTCCCACCCCCTGCCAGGATTCCACATTCCCGCGGAAGGTCACCCTGACTAATTCCCACCCTCTGTGCCACCTTCCCCTTGGCCTTCCGACCTGCTTCCTGCTCAGTGACCTCCTCTAACTCAAGTCGTGAAAGAGCACACCCTGTCCCCTGGCTGGGCTGGGCTGGGCTGGGCTTTTGTTCTGAGGCCCCTTCTGTGGAGGGTGCTGCAGCAGGTTGGAAGCGGAAAGCGTGTGCTTCTCTAGAGGGAGGGGTGGCTCCTGGCAGGTGGAGCGTGTGGCTGGGCGTGGGGGTGAGGGTGTGCACCACGGGAACTGAGAAGCCATTCAGGACATGCCTAGGAGGTCAGGGTTTCTCTGCAGAAAGGAGGAATTCTTCAGCTTATTTGGAAGGCTTGGAAAAGAACAGTCTTTGAATCTCCTTCCTGTGCAGGTGGGGAAGAGGAGTGGAAGGGCTGTGATTGGTTCTGCCCAAGGTTGGCGTGTGTGGGTGGATGGAAGGGAATCAGAGCTGCAGCAGGGTAGAGGGAGGGAGGGACCTTGTCCAAAGAGGACCGCAGGCCCTGACTCAGGAAACAACCAGATGTGCTGTGATGGAAGCAGAATCTACCCTGGGGCTGAGACGGGCCCGACAGCGAAGGCAGCGCAGGGCAGTCCCGTTGGTAGCACGATGGCCAGTCAGAAGCCAGGCTGGAGAACAGACAGGGCAAATCAGCCCCCAGCCGGCAGCCCCGGCTCAGGGTCTGAGAGGCCGAAATGGAGGCTCGCTGGCCTGCAGGCGACAGGGTGCAACTCGGCAGGCTGCACGAGGGCTCCAGATCTGAAAAATAGAACCCCAGGCTACTGGCCCTCTGAACCCTGTGCCCGACGCAGCGGGGTAGGGAGGGCTGAGCCCTGACTCCACGTTCACACAAGTGCTCACACCCGGCGGGGTTCTCAGCTGCCCCAGAGGTTTAACTGCAGAGCGGAGGGTGAGGGCATGTGTTGCATGGTGACTCATCTTGGCAACAGAAGCTGTGTGCAGTGTTGAGGAAAGCAGCTCCACGACAGCTTCTGCTTGCCATGGAGGAAGTCGCGGTGCGCAGCTCTGCAGCGGCCAGCTGGGAAGCACACCTGACTGTGACAGTGGCCAACATAGGTGGATGTGTGGTGCCACCAAGCATGGGCCTGGACTGAGAGCCCTGACGGCCATCAGGGACGCCCCTACGCTCCACAGGGCGTGATTCCGAGCTTCACAATGGACCCTGTGCACCCAATAGGAAAACAAATCGTTCTTTGGAGTGGTTCGGTTTCTTAAAGAAACCAGAGACCCTGAATGGTTTCGTTTCTTTCATTACTTCCATTTAAAGTCATTCTGGCCTTTTTCTGTTTCACTGGGACTGGAACTGAATTCTTGTCCTGAGAGAAGACATAGTAGAAAGATAATGAGAAAGGACGTTTATTAGCAAGGCCCTCATGCTGATAGATTACTGCTAGAGGGGAAGTGATAGGCTATCTGTTGGTCACCTTGGCCCTAGGCCCTGCCTTCCAGACTTCCTGAAGTTGCCTTCTGTTACACTCTTTCCTAACTTTAAGTCAGGAAGTCAGTGAATCCAGAAAGCATCCATGATTTTCTCTCCACCACCCCCTGTCCTTTGCCAAGTTGTTATTAGGTGTGTGGACAGAGACGACTGTACTAGAGAAGGGGACACACAGAGAATGATTTTGGTTTTGTTTGTTCTGCCAAGACCACTAGGGTGCATTTTCTCTGCATGTGGTTGGATATTCTGGGTGGCAGACCAAGGCCAGCAGGAGTGAGGCTCCCACCATGTGTTAGACCTTTCAGAACCAGCTTATCTTCTCCTTTGTTGGTAAGACATTGAATTTGCTTTTTCCTTGGAAAAATATCTGGCACCAACCTGTGCATGCTCTATCTGTGCTTCAGAAAATAAAGTTCCTTTCCAGAATTTTCCATCTGCTTTAAAAAGGGACAAGTAGACACTCTCCTGAGAGGCTAAGTCTAGTGAGGGGAGGTCCTACTGCAGCATGAGTGTCAGAGAAGCACAGTCTTATTGACCCTTAAGGACAGATGTAGACGAGATGAGAATCTGGGGCATTTTATGATCCCTTTCCTGCTGGACCAATTGAAGTCTTCCTGAGATGAGAGACAATATTTGTTGTGTGGTCTGCTTAATTTTCAACTTCTCTCGGCAGCCTTCATCGAGGGCCTGGAGCTAATGGATAGTCAGTGTGGATAGCCCATTGTGTACAATGCTGATGACAGTGTCAGGGGCCCTCTAGTCCAAACTCCCGTCTCCTGGGGCGACATCAGTGAGACCCTGGTTGAGCATCTCCAGGGGCTGTGAGCTCCCACTTCGCGGGGGAGCGCTCCACTCCTGGGAAACCCCTCATCGCTGCCCAGTCTGGGTTCCACCCTGCTCTACAGATACGGAAAACATCTCTCCAGTCTCTCTAATTTTTACCTGTCAGAGTGAAACCCCCAGTTCCCTCAGTCTTTGTGTGAGACGGCTTCTGTCCCCCTCACCGGCTCCCTTCCTGTGCCCATTTCCCATGTGGTGATGTCCTTTTCTTAAGCAAGTGCCCTGGTCCCAGGAGTGTGGAGCCCGGTGGACACGACGTGACCTGGGCACCATCACCTTCATCAGTGACTCTCCCCCAGCCCTGCACCTTCATATTTTCTTGACCCAAGGCCTCTTTAACACTGAAGACAACTAACTTTATAAAAACCTCTTGCACTTGCAAAAACCAGAGACATCCTCATCAGGAAAATGGCTTCACAGGATGCGACCTGGGAGCGGGCACGCCAGTCTCTGGGCTCCAGGACCAAGTGTTACAAACATTGGCCGCCAAGGGACCATGGGGTGGGGCTCGGCGGGGGGGGCCTCCAGGTAGGGTCCAGAGAGGTTTGTCCTCACGTTTGCCCATTGCTGTGGGCACCCTCCACGCTTCAGCCTTCCCCCATGCCCAGGCATCCTCAGCTGGCCACAGGGCCCAACCTTGGCCCACGGGCGGGTCAGCTGGCCCAGGAATTTGCAGGTGAACAAATTCCCAGGTAGCTGTTGACACCATTGGTTTTGACAAGCCCCAGTGGAGGGTGTGGGAAGATAACACAGCATGGGTGTTAGGAGGAGGAACTTCACCTCTGGAGTAAGACTGCTGAATTCAAAGCTATCTCAGTATGCTTACACTTAGAGAAGACACCTATGCTCTTTGAGATCTGCGGACATGCTAGAAAACTTAGAGAAAGTTAGTCATTTGAACTTAAGTAGCAAGGGGAAGTGGGTTCAGGGCAGCACCTTTGCACAGTAAGCGAAGACTTGATTATTGCCTGTGATCTGCTGTCCTCTCTCCCCAGCCCCCAGCCAGGGGGCAGCACTCTTGCCAGGCTTTCTGAATCAAGAACTTAGTCCTCCGCGGACCCCTGGGTCCGATTTCAAGACATAGGCCGAACAAGACATACATTCACCAGTCAAAGACATGGAACCCTGTGGACTAAACTTTAATTTTTGTTTTCTTTAAAAAACACGGGAGTGCCCCATCCCCTGATGTCCACAGTGCACAAGGAGAGCCAGGCTCAGCGAGGGCTCAGTGGCAGTTCAGGAAGGGCAGGAAGGCCTGTCAAGGCCAAGATCGACCAAGGGTTTCGCCTTTATTCTGTCCGCCAGCTGCTCTTCTTACTCTAGTGCGAGGATTTCTTCTTCCTCTTTAATATTCTCATCTCCTCTCTCTCCATGAGGGCAGGTTCCTATCTTTTTAAAGGATCGTAGCTTCTTCACTGACCAAGCATTTTTCCGTTTCTGCCATTGCCCCAGGATCCCCCTCCTTTTAATATTTCCCCAAGATCTTGGTAATTGCTGTCATTTCCCTTTAAAAAATAAGTCGTATTGTCACACCACTAAAAAAAGGGAGAAACAACACCAAGGGAGGGTGAGTCGGGGTTATGAATAAAGATAAGAAGCTCAACCAGTAAAAAGTACTGTCCCAGAAGGGACCCCAAATGTGGTAGCTGGAGGACAGCTCACCTTGTAAGCTCCTTGAGGACAGGGACAAAGTCTTACCTCGGATTCTCCACAGTCCCCAGCACACAGAGGTTTCAAGGAATATTGCCTGAGTGGTTGAAGGAAGGAAGGATCTTCAGTGCCACCCGGGGACCTGCTGGCGCTGCCGCAATGTCAGTGCTCAAAGCAAACTTCCTTGGAACCCAAAAAAGGTTACGGTGGCCCAGCAGTAAGCTGCCCGGCCAGGTGGCCAGGGAGTGTGCGTGAGCAGGTCACAGAGGCCGTCTCCTCCCTGCAGCCCGTGAGCCTTCCATCCCAGCCCCTGGCTTCATGAAGTGTGAAGGTCCATCCTTTCGTGGTGTGAGCCAGATATACTCCATCTGGAGACCCGGCCGTCTGATTCCAAGAGTCACCTTATCACATCTGAGTCTTGACTTTCTCACCTTCAAAATAGAAATAATGACACCTGTATTTTATTGTGTTTGTGGGAATCTGAGATAATCAATGTAGAGGGCTCAGGACGTAACAGAAATTCAATAAAACGATAGCTTTTCCTGTTGAATTTAAGCTCCATCAGGGCTGGTGTCTGTCTGCTCTGTCTCTGCTGGGTCCCAGTGCCTGACGCAAAATAACACTTATTAGTATTTGTTAAATAAATGATGTGTTTCTTTGCTTACCAACTCACTGATGGGAAATGCATCTTGCATTGTAATTATACTAACACAGTGTGGCGTGTAGTGTTCCGGTTAGCATCTGGCTCTGAGACTTTGTGTCCTACGCCAGCAGCAGATGTGTGCTTGCTGTCCCTGTGGGACGTAGGCAGAGGCTGGCCTCCGTGCATCTCTGAATGTGGCCTCCAGGCCAGCTGCGTCAGCATTATCCAGAACGTGTCAGTCAGATGTGTTCCCAGAATTCCCAGGCTCCCCATCGATCAATCAGAATTCTGGGGATGGGGGCCAGTGATCTGTCTCAACATGTCCTGCTATGATTTGAGAGCCAGAACCACTGGTTTGCACAGATTCTCTGGTGCTGGGGTCAGAAATCACCCGAGGACACGATGCCTGGACTGGGTGACTCACACCTGGAGAACATGGTCCCTGGGAGACTTTGGAAAATGAAGATCATAGAATTAATACCCTCCGGGTAGAGAGCTTTCGGGAGCCTGAACTGAGCGACAGACTGCGGGCTCAAATGCTTGTTCAGGAGCTGGCTTCACCCTGAGGCGGGACGGGGCAGCCAGTCCTGCCTGAGCTGCTCGGTGTTCACTGCAGGTTTGGGACCCCCGACTAACAGGTGAGGCCCCGCCCCCCAGCGTGATGGCATTAGGAGGCGGGGCCTCTGGGATGTACCCGGCTTAGAGGAGGTCCCGAGGTGGGAGGGGAGAGCCACGCTTGCTGCCAGCCACGTGGCGGCACCACCAGACAGCCTGCAAGCCCGGCCACAGGCCCAGTGGCTACCCAGCCACGCAGCTTCGGGCTCTTGGGCCCCCAGCTCCTGGAACCGCGAGGAAATCAGTGCTGGGTAAGCCTCCCTCCCGGGCCATGGTATTTTGTCCCAGCCGCCTCTGCTGGTGGACAGCCCCTTCCACCCAGCGATGGCAGAGTGGACCAGGGCGGCACGGCTCTAGGATGGCGTTCCTTCTCGTTAGGAAAGAGGCAAGCCAACCCCCCAGTAGCAGACAGCCCACAGCACGAGGGCGGCCGGGGAGCCTGCCTTTCCGCGCTGTTAGTCTGGCACTCCCACCAGGAGCATCCTTCCTCCCACAGCCACAGGGAGTCAGGCCCTGCCCGCACGCCATGCACACCACAAGGGCGACCAGGACAGGCGGCCTGGACTCTGAGCAGACGGCGCCAGTTCACACATGCGCTCCCAGTGCGCTCCGTTGCCCACGCCTCCCCGGCCGCACGGAAGGCTGGCCACTGCAGTGTGCCCCTGGCAGCCACGCGCCCGCATGAAGCGCGGGGAAGACCAAACCCTGGGAGACAGTTAGAGGCCTCTGCGGAGCTCCCAACGGCTTCCCAGCGCCTCCCCTCCTGGGGCCCACTGCACCATGAAGCCCCTCTCTTGAATTAGCTTGAGTGGGAGACTATTCCTTGTTAGCGAATGCTCCAGATGAGAGCAGGGCACCTCACATCCCTCCGATCTGAGTGAAGGTGGAACTGAACATAACGGGACAAGAAGAGCAGGGCTTGGGGCAGGCACTGGACGCAGTGAGCGGGGCTGAGCCCCTCCGGGCAGGCGCATGGCAAGCTTCGCCCAAGCTGCCTCCTCCGAGAGCCCAGAGCCGTTGAGGCCACAGAGCGTGTTCAGCTTGTCTCTAGCAGCTGTCAGCTCCCCCCGAGTTTTTGCCAGTTGGGTTCCTGCGATCAGAGCCCCCAGCCTGGGTCCACTCCCCCAAGCTCTGGGTTCCGGTGTGTGCACAGGTTCCAGGGACTCAGCGGCTCAGTGTCGTACCATTAAACTTTGAATCTCTAGCAGTGGGGGGATTTCAGGCCCACTTAGGTACTAATCCTGGTTTGTTAGGGGATTTTGTCACCCTGCAAATTACAGCCATGCAGGGTCCTTCTGGCATGTTACAGCAGCATCTCTCTGTCTTCATTTCACAATAGTCTGGTGAGAAAAACCACACTTTTTTCCTGCCTTTAGTTTTGATCTGTCATTTGGAATGGCTGATGGGTTGACCAGCTAACCACCCAGGAATGCTTGCACCGGCCAAGGACTTCTGCTTCCTGCAAGAACAGGGGAGCTCGCGGGGCCCTCCCCTCCACCTTGCTTCCCTGCCCTCCTTTCACAGTGGGCTTTTCGGTCTGCCGTTCACACGCTGGATGGGATGAAGTGGCGGGACTGCACAGTTGTGCCCAGCAAGGGTCGCCATTGACTCCGCGGAATCAGGCCCTCATGGAATTTTCATGTCCACGCTGAAAATGAAGCCAATATGGCCACATCAAGACCCAGCTCGATGCCTGTGCTCGGCGTCACCTCTCCTGAGTCTCGGCCCTTCCTCTGGATGGTCTGCCTCCCACAGGCAGTGCTTCTCAGTGAGATGATGGGGCCACTGCCGCTCCGTGATGCGGTGGCTTTACGGCAGGACTGGAAAGAGGGGTGGGAGTGGGCTCACCATGAGATGAAGGCCGCTGTCTGCCGGGGACTGCTAGACGTCTTCACCCTCAAATAAACCGGAGAGGAATTCGTATTTCAACCTATGAGAAGATTGGAACTTCAAAACGTCAAGTAACTTGCCCAGATCACTGATAACTAATAGGTGGTGGAGCCGGAGTCTGAGCAAGGTTTGTGCGGTTTCTTAAAGTTGTGCTCAAAACCGGCTTCGACACGTTTACGCAGAGTCCTCTGTCAACAGGGGCACGTTGTCAGCAAGGAACCGGGTGCGGCCTGTCTTAATCACATTCTTTATTGGTGGGAGGGAGGTTGGCTGTGGGGTCCACCGAGAAGGAATTCTGCGATTTATCTGGAGGGAGACACATTCCGCCATAAATTTTGACTTCAGGAGAATCTGTTGTCTCCCTGGTGACTTGGTTTTACTACCAGATTTTACAAAAGAAGAAAAGAAAGAAAAAAGACAACGCTCCAGTGTTTGAAGGAGTCAACAGAAACCTAGGTGAAAGGCCATATGGAAACCCTAGCAGTTAGGAATACATATGTGAATATGAATGATAGACTTTAAACACTCCAAACACTTTAAACACTTTAAAGGCACTCTGCAGAGCTGTTGGGGAGCGCTGTGTATTTCCTCGGTCCTCGTCCCCACCGCGAAAAAGAGTTGAAGGGCAGAGACACAGGAGTGAAGCAGAGTAAAAGCTTTATTTAAAGTAACTTAAAGAGAGAAGAAGTGCAGCAGGCACCCTCAGCAAGGAGAGGCGCCCTGAAAGGTTGGAGAAAGTGTAAGATTAAAAGGTTACATACTTAGAAAGTGTGGGTGACCTCAGAGAGAGGAGTGCCCCGAAAGGTTGGGGGTTCCCCCTATCAAGGATTCTTTGGGAATGTGACTAAGGGCTGGGCGTGCAGATTTGTTAAGTGGTCTTTGAACACTTAGAATGAACTTGACACAAGGAAGTGCCTGCTCTGATTTCTCCCTGGGATACCCACTCTCGGTCTGGGAGCAGATCAAACAGGCTGCCTGTCCAGCCCCCAAGGTGGGCTGAGCTATTGTCTGTTTGCTAAAGAGTAAGTTAAGAATCTTACATTTTTAACTTCCTAGGTATTAAAGTACAGTCTTTAAAATGGAATCCCTCCTGCCTTTCACAATGTTGTTTAGGGTTAGGCCTGCACGCTAAATTAGTTGCCTAGGTTACAAACTACTTAATTAGGGCCGGAAGGAGAAAAAAACAGCATATAGATAAAGGTAAAGAAAGTAAGCTGGGCCTGCAGGATTAACACAATAAAGACCTGGGCTCTGCGGAGGCACCCTCCTTTATCTGGGAAATATGCAAACATTCCAGGCCAAATTGCTCTTTGCTTTTTGAGCTTTAATTGATTAATTTTGGGTCTTTTCTTTGTGGACTTTCTGGCCTTTTTCTCTTTCCACCCCACTCATATCTGTTTTCTTGCCTAATATAGCAACTGCGGTTTAGTTTTGCTATTGCGCTAGACTTAAGTTTCTTAAAAACAGGCCCAGGTCTGGTCAAGGAGCCATCAGATGTCAGAACTGAAGGACCCCCGGCATCATACAGTGGAACCTCCTCCCGGCTGATCGCTTTCCTTTTCCCTGGCCTCGTGCCGTGCCTCGCTGAGTAGGGGCTTATTAAATAGCAGTTGAAATCATGGCGACTGCCTTTCCTATGCTTTGCAGTTTGGCCTCACCTCCACAGCCCTGTGGACAAGGGATCCCTGAACACATTTCATGCAGTCATTCATCGCTCCGATAGGAGTTAGTTGTTTCTGTGAGTGTTTCCCTCCTGAAATGACCTTTACTGCAGCTGGCTTAGCTTAGAGTGTGGATTCAGTGTATTCAGGCATTTTGTAGGAAACATTCCATGGCCCTTTCTGATCGCATTCGACTTAACGGAGAGGACAAGAACAGCATTGGGGGAACACCGTGAAACCCCGTTGGTCAGTGCGAGCTTCTCTGCGGAGAACGGAGCTGTCAGGGCGAGCCGACCTCTGCCCGTGGCTGCAGGGCCAGCCCTGTGGGGACGCAGCCTGCGAGGTTGAATGCTCTGCTGCCACCCTCTAGAGATTCTTTCCACTCTTTAACAAGCAGCCCTGCCTTTCCATTCTGCAAATCCTGTAGCCATCCTGCCTTTCCATTTGTGTGGAAGCTTTTCCTTCGCCCCCTAAGGGCCCCCGCCTGCCACCCCCATTCTCAGGAGCAGGGCTCTCGCAGGCCTGCATCTGGGTGGGATCTGAAACATCCGCCAGGCCCTGGGAATAAAGTCATCAATGCATTATTCAAAATGCTCTGCTTTCTTCATGCATATTGCCAAATGCATGGAATGGGATGAATGTACTAATCATGGACTGGTGAGGCCACCGGGCTGTGGGATCACATGCTTACTTTCTGGCATTGCTGTCACCCTGCTTCTGCAGCAGGGAGGTCAGCCGGAACAGCAGGCGGCTGGGCTTACGTGGCGGGGCCCGCTTTGCTGGACTCCCAAGCCAAGCCCGCATCCTGCCGCCGCTCCTCCGGGGTCTGCAGACCCTGCCCTCAAGGCCAAGCACTGCCTGGAAGAGTGGTGACCTTTCCCACCATTTTCCCACCCTTACCTTTTGCACAAACTCTCACATAGTTGTCTGGTTGACAACCAGGGTGTGTCGTGCTGGACTCTCCCAAGTCAGGCTTTCAGCCACAGAGCACCCTTCCCAGGACTGCCCCGAGCCGGCATGCAGCCGCACTGGCCTGGCCGATGGGCGGGGAAGCCCGTCTGCTGTGCCCTGCGTCCTGAGTCCCAGCCAGCATCTGACAGCCAGCGCCTCACCTGGCAGGGCTTGGGGCCATGTGACTGCAATTCGCAGCACTTACTCCCTCCCCCCAAGCCGGTGGGCATCTGGTGCCAGAGCAGAGGCCGTAATGGAAAGGGGCCTGGCCCTGATCTCCCAGAGGCCACCGGCGGCCGAAAGCTGCAGACACTTAGCTCCGCTTCCCCAGCGTTTCCCTTGAGTCTGAAGTGGACTCAGAATCCACAGCCAAGCTGGGAGGTTGATGCAGGATCCTTCTGAAGCGCACCAAGGTCTCGGCGCCCGCGCCTTGTCACAGATGAGGACCTGTGGCTGAGCGGCACGCCTATGACTTCATTCATCCTCAGATTAATAGCTGACTGTGGCTGATCTTGTGTCGTCCTCTACCTTAGCAAACAGAGGCACAGTTTTTGAAAATCGACACCAGGCAGTGTTGAGTAGCAGCCGGTGCTGTCTTGGATCCCCGCCGTCTACCTGGATACAGTGCTTGTGAAACCGGGTTGTTTAACAGCCTCAAGGAGCCGGCAGGGAGGAAGGCCCGAATTACGCTCTCCACGCGCAGGCATGGAGCGGGGCGCTCTGTGAGCATCTCCATGGTAACAGTGATAACAGCTTATATTTATAGACCCTCTATCTCCAAGGAGCTCCAAGCACTTCGCAGACACATTATCTTCCTCTGCAGGAGAGAGATGGAGAGAGAGGCGGAGACAAAAGAGAGGGAGACAGAGAGAGAGTCAGAGAGGGGCGGAGAGGAGGAGGGTGTGCACGCGCGGGAGGGGAGGGCGGAGGGACCAAAGGACAGGATGTGCTGTTATGCTCGTTTCCCAGATGGCACCGAGCATGGGCATCGGTGGCCCCAGGTGGCCTGGTAAGCCAGTGACAGCTGGTCAACAGGATGGACCCAGAGGCTCACGTGAGCCTGGAGCCCGTGTTGCTGGCCTCGGGTGCGTGTCAGGGCTGCGCTGCCCTACCCACCATCGAGCTCTGCGCAGGGTTGCCTGGCGGTCAGATGGCTCCAGAGACGGCAAGGGCAGTTGAGATGAAACAAGGGAACAAATATCCCATGGAGGTTCGGGGATGATGTTCCAAGTCCTCATGGCCAGAGGGCCACCGGACCACCCCAGGCACATTCCCAGGAGGGAGAGGCTCCCACGTCCTGAAGCCCGCAGACTGAAGGGACTGCACGCCTGCCCTTTTGGAGCGTCCCGGGATGGTGGAGGGGCTGCCTCTGGATACCTACTCCCAGACACGCATTGGCTCCGTAGACATGCCATGTGGCTTGGAGCTCCCCGGTGTCTACAGCCTGGGGGACTGAGACCTCTGTGAGCCCAGATGCATCTCTGCAGGAGCCAGGCCAGCAGCCCCTGCAGAGGCCTCCACTCCGGGGGGAGCTCCAGGGCTCTCAGACTCCCGCGGCCCAGAGCCTCACTGGGGCTGGCCCTGGTCCCGCTCTCTGTTCCCCTCCTCTCACCACCTCCCTCCCGGCTTGGCCTTAGGGAAAGAGGATCTGCTTTCTCTTTAAGAAGAGCCATTATGTGTGGAACATCGGTGGCCGACAGCGTCCAGGCTGTGTGGGAGACAAGGCCCCTATCTTTATGCCCCAGGAAAGTTTAAATGTTTGATTTACAAAGAGGCTTCTGACCCCCACAGCACAAAGAATCAGAGGACATTCTGGGGAAGAAAGGAAGGACTTGCCGAGGGTGAGGGCCTTCTGGGGCCCAGCCGCTACTGGGCAGTTTCTGGCATCTGCCTCCGCCCTGGGGACACTGGGAGTCTCTTCCGACCGGCTGGATGCGCTTCATCACAGGGAATTTCTTCTTTTCTCACCCTTTCCTCCTGTCCTCCGGCTCCAGGAAGGGCCCTGTTGGTTTGCTGAAGTCCCCTTGGCCCCCATTTGGTGCGGGCACCTCTCAGCATTAGCCAGTGAGTGGACTTACCCTGGCCCGGCCCTGCCTCCCTCCACCCTCACACCGGGTTTACCTCCTGGAGCGTCCTGGGTGCACTCCCAAATCCGGCCCCTCAGAGGGCTTCCTCTCTCCTGACTGCACCTACCACCCACTATGGCAGTTATTCTGTTCATAAGATTCTAGATGTCCCTGGAGGTGTCTGTTGAATGTAGAAAACATTATTCAGCGGTTTACTTTTTGGATTAAAAATTAACATTTCACTTATTAAAGTCAAAAGTAGGAAAATATAGTTCATTTCTGTTTAGCGTACAGAGGTAATTATTTTATTTTTTAGTCTAGCAGAGTTTAGCAATCACTTCTAGAGTCTGTGAATAAAGTTAATTACCTCCCAACATTTTAAGCTGTGATTATAAATTCTATATATACACAGATTTTACATATATATACAGCACACACATGTGTGTTGTGTGTGTGTGTGTATATTTGGACTAACAAAGCTTTCTGGAGTACTTCAATACTTATGTACGTTTAAGCCCTTCAGTTTCTAAATACAGGGCCCTAAAGTTATCTTCTATTCCAATAAAGTTAGCAAGCATTTGACTTAAAGCCCTGAAACTCCACATCAATTACTCAATTGTATTTTGAATTGGCGTTACAAGACTATCACGTTAATTGACCCAATTCTCTTAAAAATTACAAATACACAAAACAGCAAATACACACAGTTTTCTTAATACAAAATTATAAATATTGGGCTTGGTTCCCACAAATCTTTCTGAACCTAATTCCCAGTCTTCTTGGTGTCAAGAAACACGCCCGACCTAAGGGAAGGCACTCACCATCCCAGGTACTCCCAAGCCAAGGAAGTATTTTGGCCAGGATATGAGCTGCGGGTGGCCGGGACGAGGCCTGGTCAATGGGTGTGAAGTGGTGGCTTTCACGCTGAAGAGGTCACGCTCACAGGTCCCTAGGCCACCTCGCCTGGGCCTCTGTTCACTCCGGGAGCCTGCAGCTGCCTTTCTTGTCAGTCGCCTTGATTGGATTTTGCATTCTTGGCCCCTTAAGATTAGTAAATATACTTACAAGTAACTCCAACTTAAACTTGATCGAATTCTAAGATCCGTAAACATTACCTTCTTGCTAAGATTTGTAAACGTTTGACCTTGATGGAGTTGCCCATCTCTCACACGCTAATGTCACACTACCTGTGGAGCTATTTGACATTCTGTTCAACCTCACTGGCCTTGTCATCACCCCCGAAGCCCTTCCGCGGCTCCTGGGACCCTCCGTCGGACTGCGGGTGTCCTCACGCTACAATGGCTCTTTCGTTCAGACTTGTGAGCTCAGAGGTCAAGGGTGTTGCTTGACACAGAGGAGACACACTGTCACCGGGCCTCCAGCTGAAGGCCTGTGGGGAGCGTGCCGGTACCGGAGCGGACTGGGTCCGCCGCTTGCTGCGGGCTGGGGGAGCACACACCCCGGGCCACCGTCCGGGTCGGTGAGAGATGCCGGGAAGGAGGCCGGCCCTGGGCGTGCTTGTGTGAGGTGGTTGGGGGCAGGAATGAAGGCGCAGGACGGCGTCCTGAGTCAGACGCTGCCTGGAGGCGGAGGTGCTTGTGTGCAGTGGGGGGGCCGCCAGAGTGCGCTAGAGATGCGACTGGTCAAGAAGTAGCATCCTTTCATGTTAGTCCGGATGGGGAACAAGGCATCATTCTGGGATTCGGGCACCGCTCATGGTTCCGTCCGTCCAGACACGATCACGGAGGGCTCTGGTTTAGTCCTGCCCCGTCGTGCTCAGAGTGTCCTGCCCCGCCCTGTGTGACACCGCGGCTGTTCGGCAGGGCAGCAAGGCCCCCCGCGTCCTGGGTGCTCAGCAGGGGCTCCAGCGCGGACGGCAGGGCAGCCCTGCTTGGCCCAGGCTTCTGCTCACCCAGCACCTCCTTCCGACTCCCTGGGCTCGTGCAGAGGCCTCGGTGCCTGACCCCTTTCCCCACTCCCCCATGCTTCTGACACACACTTTTCAATGTAGGAACCCTCTGTGCTTCGACATCTCGGGAGCAGATGGGGGGCCCAGGGACGGAAAGCCAGCTGCCCAGCGGGCCATGCCCCACCGTGCATGGTGCAGTCCCACCAGCTCCTGCCTGTCTTCCTCCAGTCCAGATTCCCACCCCTGGTTGCAGGAATCAGCAATGCTGGTACAGTCCCGGCTCTCAGCCCCCTGCTGTTTACTTGCCAAAAATATTTCTGCAACTGGAATCCAATTTGGAAACTATTTCACAGATAGAGCATCTTGGGAGAATATTTTAATTTCCCTGATCAAAGTGTGGTGTGCTGTTCTGGAGAACAGCTCCCAGTGCTTTGGGAATGGAGATCCTAAGGGATTAATCGCAGTCCCTTGATGTGGACACCTTTAAAACTAGTCAAGATCCCAAACTTAAGAACACTTGGAGTGTATAGACATACTTAGGATCCAAACCAAGGGAACTTGTTTATCCCCAAAGCCTTTGACTGGGAGGAAAAACAAAGTTGGCCCCACTGTTCCACTCACCAGCCATGTGGAGACACTCGGAAAAATGTAACTTTTTGAATAATGACTCAAATACTTAGAAGGCCTGAAGGGATATATGTGTGTATAATTTTCTTTCTCATGAAACTGATGTGATTGTGTTAGTAGTAATGATCTTCCTTTGAGAATGCTTATTAAACCTACAGAATAAAAAGGCTTTGATGATTCCTTGGTTCTTAAATTAAATTGCAGTGTATCTTTAGCCAACCAAGACACCCACCCACTCCCACCAAACCCCTTTCCTTAGAAGGACTATTGAAACAAAGAAGTAAATTGCTAGGACAGGTGGAAAAAGGGGTCAGATTTATGGGTTGATGTATGGCTGGTGGACACTGACCTCTTTGTAGACTTTGGTTTTAACTTTACATGAATATGTCCAGGGTACAGTACAGAATCCCAGTGGTAAAATGGAACATTAACTGTTCTGGGAGTCAAGAGACCCGAATGCTAGTATCACCTTCGTTGTTAAATATTGACCTTAAGCAAACATGAACACAAAAATATCTGAATACTAGTTTTTATGAAATGAGAGGAATTATACTAGCTGATTCAGTAGGCTCTTTACAGATGACTATAGGTACAGATGCACTCAGTCATTAATACAGGGAGTTCATAAAAAATAGTAACTAATTTTAGTGCATGCTGCCACCAGGTGAGAATGATGCTTATTCACAGGCCGTGCACCCCAGGCGGCAGGCTTACGCCATACCTCGGTTGTATCTGAGACATATATTACACTCCCACCTTCCACCCCCTTTAAAACAAATATCTGTTTAAATACTAACCTTAGCCGTTATCACATACTTCCTGACCAGAGTCATGCTCTGCACATGATCTGATTTTATCGTCGCTTAGCCTGTGCTTCTGGCATTAATAATTGAGTGCATATCTGTTCTAGTAAGATCATGAAATAAAACCTTGTCGAATCAGGGAAGTTATTCCCCCATTTCTTCTAAGGATGGAGGTGCTTTGCAGGGAGATTCTAGATATTAACAACTTAATTACATGTTTACCAGAATGTAAACATTATAGCAAGATTTCTTGATAAGGAAATATTAGGCATTTTACTTAATGACATCTTTTGCTTTAAGAGCCTGCCTAGGAAGTGAACTATTTTAACAATGTCCTTTCTGAATGCATTTGTTTATTTTTCTTATTGTCCCCTACATGTTAAATAAGATAGAAATAATTTGTTTACAAAGTTTTCCAACAGCATAAAAAAGTTTTAGGGGAGAAGACCCTTACCATAGGTTTGGCTTGAGGGCCCCAAATTTAATCCTATGATCTTACTGGCAAGATCATAACCACAACCTGGCAGCTGGAGACACGAGGAGACCTCGGAGGACAGAAGGTCAGGCACGCAGAGCCCCGTTAGCACCAGAGCCTCGGGTGCGCAGGTCCGCGTATGGACGTCACCGCGGGTCCGCCTCGCCAGGAAGCTAGCTGAAGCAGGGCCATGACCGATGGCACAAGGGTCGTCTCTGTCCCTCTGGAGGTCACTGCCAGCTTAGCCGACCAGGGCAGGCTCCTGGGTTCCCCATCCTCTCTGCTCAGGACCTGGGCAGCCCGGCCCCTGGGAGAGGCCGCTGCCTGAGGACGCCTCCTCCTGACTTCATATGTCCACAGGCACTTGAGGCCTGTTTAAGGAAATGTGAACTTCTGTTTATTCTGCGAAGTGTATTCAGTGGTGTGTGCACAGACGTATGCGTGCCTGGCTAGTCAGTTTAGGCAGAAATGTAACGTGACCCTTGCCAAACAACAGCGGCAGCTGGGGAAGCGGCTCAGCACCTGTGTGGCCAGCTCGCCGGCGTCCTTCTGACCTTGCCCAGCTTGGAGGTCCCAGGGCAGGTGCACCCCACGGGCCGGGGTCGCTGGGAGGTCAGAGGGCAAGAATGCCCAGGACTGAATGGCAGGGACGGGGAGGGCAGGAGCCGCCACAGACCCTTTGGCTTAGGGGACCCTCCCAGTGACAGGCAGAGGGCACAGGCCGCCATGGGCACACGGCTAAGGGACAAAGCCAGCTCCGGAAGCTGGGTCCCCGACTCCTGTTCCCGCCATCTTCCCAACCTGCTCTCCTCGGTCCCTCTGCCTCTGCCCCGCTGGGGAGACAGGAGCCCTGGGAGAGCCCACTGCGGAGTTCTGCCATGACCCCGGGCCGGTCACCCTCCCTGAGTTCAGTGTCTCTGTCCTCAGACGGGGACGGCGCCGGCCAAGGTGCCCTGCGGCCGGGCAGAAGCTCCTGAAGACAGGTGCCCCTGAGCCTGTGAGTTCCTTCCCTTTCGGGCTGTCCGCAGAAGGGCTGGGAAGGTGACCCCCTGTAAATCAGGACAGTGAAATTCAGCCCAGACCTTGGGCTTTCTTAAAATGATTGAGATTGATAATTTGACCAGGCTATTACCAAGAATAATGATTTGGGTGTTTCCTGCTTTAAGCCCATCTGAAAGTTAAAATGATGTGAGCTTCCCAAACAGAAACAAGGCAATAGACTCACATTATCAAATGACTCTTCACAATTTTTGCAGATTTTTCTTCTACGAACAGAAGTGCAATTCAATCTATACACATTGATTATGGAAAGGAGTGTGCACCAGATATTCAGAATTCATTCAGAATCCCATTTTTACCATATTTACCACTTGTGTACCACAGTCCTCATGATCTCTGTCTTCTCCCATTATTGACACATTTAAAGATATTGAAAATAAAAAATAACATATATAGCTTTTGTAAAGGGCACATAAAATGATCACGTAAGAGTAGAAAGTTACCCCCATACTCCTACCACCCAGAGAGAGTTGCCCTCAGCACCCCGTGCATCTACTTCCAGAACTCTCCCTGCAAGAGTACTCCCTAATAATACCAATTATGCTGTTTTCTGCATATTTTCTCCAACCTGCTTTTTTCTGTTAATATGCTGTGAACAGCTCTCCATGTTGATAAATATTAATTTACACCATTATACCAATAGCAGCAATTTGCATACATATTCATACACATCTATTTCACTAATGTGCTATGGAAGACTTTAAGTTGCCTCTGATTTTTTTATCCATTACAAATGATACTTCAACTGAATATACATTTTTAAGACTGAATCTTTGCGCATGTACACCATTCTTTTCTTATGGTGCATTTCTAACATGACATTGCTGGGCCAGGGGGCATTCTCACCCTAAGGCTCCTGAGGTGTATCACCAAATTGCCCAGAGGAAAAGTTGTACCCCCAAATCTGTGAGTGATGCGTTTGCTCCGCACCCCTGACAGCCATGTGCATTGTCTTTTTTCGAAGACATGGTTATTTTGGAGCAGTTTTAGGTCCACAGCAAAATTAAGAGGAGGGTACAGAGATCTCCCCCACACAGGCCCAGGCTCCCCCGTCACCAACACCCACCCGATGGGACACTTACTGCGAAGGCTGAAGAACTTCCATGGACGCCTCATGACCTCCTGAAGCCCACCGTTCACCTGAGGGCTCACTCTTGGTGTACATTCTGTGGGTTTGGGCAACGTGTAATGACATGTATCCATCACACTAGTATTGTAGAGCATTTTGACTGCCCTAAAAATCCTCTGTGCTCTGTCTGTTCATCTCTTCTTTGCCTCTTTCCTCCCCCCCCACCACCAAATCCGGGCCCACGCTGACCCTCCATAGTTTGCCTTTTCCGAAATCACACAGTATGCAGCCATTCCAGTCTGGCCTCCTGTTGACTTAGTAACATGCATTTCAGATACCTTCAGAGTCCTGCTTATTCTAAATCCTTCCCAATATTTGGTATTTTACCTCTTTTACATTTTTAGACATTCTCCTGGGTATGTAGTGGGATTTCATTGCGGTCTTACCTTATCTTTAAAAATGGTATCACATTTTCAATTACTTGATTACCAGTGAGGTTGACTAATTTTTCCATTTATTGATCATTAGATTGACCCAATTCTCTTCATAAATTCCCCTGAAAACCTAGCACACGTGAAATATTGAGAAAAGTCAGAAAACACAGTATCTTTTTCAGGCTCAATGTTTAATTTGCAAATTAACTTCAGACTTCAAAATACCTGGGCCAGTCCTGGCTTTCAGTGTTGCATTATCTGTGTAAATAATGCTTTCTTTCAGATTCACTTTACATTCAACAGGAAAGGGACACAAGTTTAATCCTCCTTTGATTTAGTTATTTAATTTTTATTATCTAACAAATGAGGCTCAACAGATGAAGGAGAGACCACTCAGAAGTCTGTGGGACTAGTTACATAACAAGTCCATGGTACAGAAGAGTTGCTTAAGTTTTTTATTGAATGATGGAATAAATGAATGAATAACAGGTTTGGGATCTGGGATTCTTTCTGTTACAGCTTCTCTTCTTGTTACCTTTAACTTTGATTTTCTTCCTGATCTTTCCGTGCAAGGTTTCAGCAAAAGGTAGCAACACAGCCTTAGGACATAGAATACACAGGTTTGAGGGACTTGGAGGAAGTCAGAGTCCACATTGCCTATTTATTTTCACTGCACCCTCCTGTGCCTCTTACTATTTATATTTTGCCATTATTATTATTTGTGTGTGTGTGTGTGTATGTTCTTGTAAGGTGTCCTAAAGCCTTTCTGGAAAGTCAGAGAACAAACAGAGCACCATGCACAAGAAAAGGCCCGGTCTAGGCAGGTCAGTCTGGTTGTGGGGAGAGATCCACCCACAGGAAAGCCAAGAGCTCTGGTAGGCAGGTCCAGATGGTGCCCACAGGAGGAGTCAGCAAAGCCCGCCAGGACTTTTGGGGAGGGAAGTGTGGAAGTTGGGCCCTAGAATCACCTAGGATTCAAACAAAATATTGCAGGGAACTAAGAAATACAGATGGGCAAAAATGAAATAAACAGGGTAAGTAAGATGCAAATAGATGGAAGAGTAAAGGACAAACACAGAGGTGAGAGTGTAGCCTGAGCAAATGTGTGGCTCAGACCAGCCTGGGGCAGTGGAGCACGGCTGGAGCAGGTGCACATCATGGAGCGAGGCGGGATGCCGGAGAAGGGGAGCGGGACCACGTCATAAAGTAAGACAAGAGGATGCCAGGCGATGGAGCTGGAGCTTCTCGTGGATAGTTAGGGATCTCCGGGAGCAATAAATGAAGACCTCAGCGTTAGTAGGGTTAATTTGGTGGTACTTTCTAGGCTGTCTGGTGTGTAGGAGACACTGAGCCAAAGAGACTGACATTGTGACAACCTCCCAGAAATCCCTTCTGTTTTCACCCATCATTCTGCCCTCCTGTCAAACAGGGAGAATTTTATCACCTTCTGAAGATACTCATCAAGTTTTTCGAATATTCTTCTCCACACTGAATGTTGGTACCTTATTAGCACAATTTTCTCCAAAGTTTTGCCTTTCTTTAAGATGACATTATAAAAAATTCAAACTTAATAGGGCAGTTAAATGGTTATTATTTTCTATTTGAAAGTATGCTTCACTTTGCAAGGGTCTTCAGTGAGGGGCAGAGCTGAGTGGCAGTGGGGCCGTCATAACCCAGCGGTTACTCTCTGCAGAGCATTTGCATGTCCATCATCTCAGGCGATTCCAGAACTATGATTTTACAGATAAGAAAACATATTTAGAGAGGTAAATAATGTTGCCCAAGGTCACAAAGCTAGAAAGACACAAAACCAGGACAATATTTTAAGAAAACAGTTGCATTGACCAAAACTGGACAGAGAACATGTCTGGAATAGTAATCTAATAGGAAACCATGGTTTCACTTTCAATGTCAGATGCAGAGAACCTCCGAGGAAGGCCCCTCTGCCGGGAGGGGGTTTCCCCTGGAGCACTGAAGCTTGACTCCTCTAGCTTTGCTGCTGATTGATAACAGCCAACACCACCACCTCGCACCACTTTTCCCCTATTAGTATCTGTATTTTTTTATACTAATACTAATGGCTATTACTAATAATAAACTATAATAATACACTGCTAATAATACTAACAGCGATTTCTTTTTTCTGGCTTATCACAAATCCCACGACCAATATACCAGTGCCAGCATTTACTCAGTGTTTACTGCATGTGAGCACATTTCCCACACCACCTCACTTATTTCCTTCAAAGATCCTGTAAGGAAGGCATTGCTAGGATGATTATCTCCATTTTACAAGACAAGAAAACTGGGGTTTAGCAAGAGAGGCTAAGAACGGACCAGCTTTGTCTTGCTCAAGAGGCTTAGCTGTAGAGAAATAAGCCGAAGACATTTCTCTGGTTTCACATCCTGGGAAGTTCCTGGGCACCGTCGAGAGCTGGGGAGTGTCCTGTTTTTCTTGAGTGTCTTCATGTCCTCTGAGTGATGAGCCCTGAGCAGCTCTGCGCACAGCCAGGCCTCGGGGGAGAGCTGGTATCTCACTCAGCCTGTTTTGTGTGTTTTTTGTCCCCTTCTCTTTGCCAGTATAAGTCAGTGCCAGCAAAAGATCATTGGATTATGCAAGAGTTGCTGATAAGGCCGCTGTAGAAAATACCCTAGAAACTGACGCCCTGGCCTGGCACATGGCATTGGGAAGCCTCGCCCACGGCAGCCTGCAGGCTCCTGAGTCACATGCTCATCCCGAGAGACGTCCCGTGGCCAGGGAGGAAGGCCAAACGGAGAGGGGATTGTCCCCGAATCCTCAAGGCCGTAAACTGGGGCTGACGGTACGTTTTCACTGTCAGCCTTAGGTTTTTAATAGGGGAAGATGTGAAAAAGGCCCTGGGGAGATCTGGAAAGGAAACCCCTGCCAGACCCTGCCAGGCCCAAAACAGAGAGAGGCGGTGGGAAAGCTGTTCAACGCCCAGATTCTAGAGTCGGATGTGTTGGCTGAGCTTGACTAACCAGCTAACTGGATGCCTCCAATTCCTCATTTGCAGGATGGGCTCGATGCAGGATTATTGCAAAGACGCTGAGCCCAGTGGTGCAGACAGGCCAGTTAATGGTAAATACACATCTAAAATTCCCGTGGGATCCACCTGTGTTAGCACAAGCTGTTGGTTACTAAGGACTCACAAAGCCAGAGGAAAGGGAGAGACGTGGTTCTGGGGAGACATGGTAACGAGTGCCTGTGCTGAAGTGCTGGCCTTTTGGTTAGACTGAGTTGTGTATTACTGTTGATAAGTGAGAAAGCCAATGTTCAAGTGTCTGCAGGGCCGGGCAGGGGACTCTGGGAAAATGAGCAGGGCCTGCTGGCTGAGGACAAGCAGAGAATGCGAGCCCAGGTGATAGGGAGACGATAGGGGCTGGTGGCGACGGGCAGGAACTGACATGCTCCACACCCGGCATTTTAACTCTATGTGGGGAGTGGGTCAGAGCTTGTGAGGTTTCCAGGGAAGATGAAGATTTAGATGTTTATGTGAAATTACATTTGACAAAATTTTTAATTAAGCCCTTTGTTTTGGAGTAACTGTAGGTGGGTTCATATGCAGTTGTAAGAAGTAATACAGAGAGGCCCCTTGTACCCTTTCCTGTTGCCCCCACGGGTCCCATCTAGCAACACTGCAACCGGGATTGATGTTGTACGGGCGAGACACAGAACACTTCCATCACCGCAAGATGCCCTCATGTACCACAGCCTTCCCTCCCACCCCACCTCTGTTCTGTCTGTTCTCCATTTCTGCAATTTTGGCTTTTCTAGAATGTTATACAAATGGAACCACACAGTGCTTTATGACAAGTGTGTGGAATCATACACCTCTCCCATTCAGCATGATTATCTGGAGACTTACCCAGATGGTTGCATGTATTAATAGTTTGTTCCTTCTTATCGCCGAGTGGCATTCAATGTGCCGTGCTTTAACAATTCATTTGTTGAAGGACATCTGGGCCGTTCCCAGCTTGGAGGCTTTATGAATGAAACTACCTTAAACATTTTGTACAGGTGTGTGTGTGAGCACGAATCTTCATTCCTCTGAGATAAATACCCAAGAATCCAATTGCTGAGTCATATAGCAATTGCTTTTTTTTTCTTTAAGGAACTGCCAAACTGTTTCCCAGAGTAGCTTCAGCATTTTATAGCCCCACTAGTGTGTATGGGGACCCAGTTTCTCCACATGCTCACCAGCATATAGTGTTGTCACTATTTTTTACTTTGGTCATTCTGATGCATTCATAGCAGTACCTCCTGTGGCTTTGACTTGCATGTCCCTGGCGGCTAACAGTATTGAGCATCTTTACATGTGCTCATCTGTCATCTGTAGATCCTCTTTGGTGAAAAATCTGTTCATGTTCTTTGCCCATTTTCTAGCTGTTTTCTTTTTTTTTTAACTGAGTTTTGAGAGTTCTTTATTCCAGATACTAGTTGTTGGTTAGATACGTGATTTGCACATATTTTCTCCCACTTAGTAGCTTTGTCTTTTCATCCTCTTAACAGGGTCTGTAGGAAAGCAATTATAATTTTTTCTGATGGAGTCAGTTTATCAGGTTGTGCTTTTATGGATCATGCTTTTGTTATCAAATCTAATAACTCTGCCAAACCCTAGGGCTTAAAGATTTTCTGTGATTTTTTAAATTGTTTTATAGTTTTACATTTAAGGCTATGATCCATTCTGAGCTCATTTTTGCCAGCTTACTTCAGCACTGTTTGCTCAAAAGGCTGTCATTCTTCGATTGAATTGCTTTTGCATCATTATCAAAAACATATTGGGCATATTTCTGAGGGTCTGTTTCTGGGTTCTCTATTATGTTCTACTAACCTGTGCATTTCTCCCTTTACCAGCTCCATTTATTTAGGTTTTTTTTGACATCTTTCATCAGCATCGAGTCGTTTTCAGCATACGAGTCCCATATATGTTTCCTTAGATTTACACCTCAATATTTCATTTTAGTGTTCTGTTTTTATTTTTAGCAGTTGTGAGTGATGCCCTATGTGTAATTTCGGCATTCACATATTCGTTACTAGTATGCAAAGATGCAGTTGGCTAGCTTTGTTTGTCCCACATCCTGAGACCTTGAGGAACTCACAGATCCTAGTGCTGGTTCCATGTTTTGTTTTGGTGCCCCTTGGGATTTTCTACAGCAGTCATGTCACCAGCTAAAAGAGCTTCAGGTCTTCCTTTCTCATCTATATGCCTTTCGCTTCATTTTCTGGCCTTCGCCCTTGACTGGAGTGTCCAATATTATGGTGAACTGGTGGGGGACAGTGAGCCCAGACTTGTTCCCAGTCTTCGGGGAAATCATTCAGCCCTTCTCCACTGGGTGCACTAACGGGAGCTGCAGTTTTTTGTAGAGGTCCTTTATCGAGTTGCGGACGTTCCACTGCTATTTTTCTGAGAGTTTTTTTTTTTTCTTATTACACATAAGCACTGAACTTTGTCACTTCTTTGTAACACCAATTGCTAGGATATGATTTTTCTTTTTAGCCTGTTAATATGGTATTCATATTATGTTGTATTAACAATGTAATACAATATTACATTATATATAATATTACATATATAATATGTAACATATATCACATTATAATATACGCTAATATTACATTCCCTTTTCAAATAATGAAACAAGCTTTCATCCCTGGAATCGACCCACTTGGTCATAATTCTTTGCACATATTGCTGAGTTCCATTTGATTACTTTTTATTAAGGATTTTTGCATTTATATTTATGAGGGATACTTGAAATGTGTAGTTTTTCTTTTGTACTGTTTTTGCCTAGTCTTGATATCAGGGTGATACTGAATAACATAACATAAAATGAATTGGGAAATGTTACCTCCTTTTCTATTTTCTGGAAGGGATTGTGTAAAATAGATGTTAATTCTCCCTTAGATGTTTGATACAATTCTCCAGTGATACCTTTTGAGCTCAGAGATTTCTTTCTTTCTTTAATGACTGACTCCATTTACATAAGGGTTACAGAGCTGTTGGACCCCCAACATTCTTGCAGGTATAAAACAGGTTGACAAATCTATTTAGCTTCAAACAAGTGTTACCGCTCATGAAATAACTCCAAGCAGGAGCCGTAAGCTCAGAGAAAGGAGCCTTGGGCCACTGAGGCCATGAAACCTAATAAAATTTGACTGGCTGGATTTCAAAATAGCTTGGGACAGACCGTGACTTCTCTCTGCCTTCATTTCCCATTTTGAATGGGAATGTCGGTAATCACTACCCTATGCCTGCCCTGTCATTGTATTTAAGGAACAGATAACTGTTCTTGTTTTATAGATCCATCGATGGAGAGGAATTTTGCCCTAGGCCGAGTCATGACCAGAGTCTTCCCCATACCCATTTAAAGAGCTTAGATGATGAGATTTGGGACTTCCAAGCTGATGAGAATTTGGACTTTGAGTTGATGTTGTAATGGATTGAGGCTTTTGAGGACTTTAGGTTGGGGTGGATGAACTTTAAGTGAGACAGGCATGAATCTTTGGGAGCCGGAGGGCAAACTGGGGTAGGCAGACCGATGACTCCTCAAGGGTGCCCACATCCTGATCCCCAGAACTTGTTGATACATCACCTCACGTGCAAAAAGGATGTGATGGGGGGATTATCCTGGATTCTCCCAGGGGACCCCGTAAAATTACAAGGCTCGTTGTAGGTGAAAGAGAGGGGCTGGATAATGTCATGGTGGTTTGATGTGAGGAAACCTTGAGCAGGTGTTGCTGGCTCTGAAGATGGAAGGGACCCACAAGCCAAGGAGGGCGGGAGCCCTGAGGAGCTGGACAGGGCCAGGAAATCCGCCCTGGCAGAGCCTCGTAAAGTACCATGGCCTCAACACACTTTCACTGTAGCCCAGGGAGACCCGTCTGGGGCTTCTGACCTCCAGAACTGTAAGGCCATAAGTTTGCACTGTCTGAGCCACCCAGTTTATGATCAGCTGTCTCAGTGGCGTAGGAGACGATACACTGAGCTTTTACTTTTGATCCCTGTTTTCTTCAGTTCTAACTTGTCCACTTGGCTCTTTTTTGTGTCTTCTGTTTCTCTACTGACACTTTGCATTCCTCTGCTGAAGCTTTCAATTTCTTAATTTGTTTCAAGCATGTTCACAATGGCTTGTTGAAGCAGTTTTATCATGGGCCGCATTAAAATCTTTGTAAAATAAATCTCAAATGTGTTTTTATATTCAGTGTGAGATCTTAAGGGAGTGGAGCCTAAGTGTCTTTTTACCAGCAGCTGGGCATTTTGGGTGGTGTACTGAGGGTCTGGACATCCCTTAAACCTGCTGTTCTTCCTGGCATCTCCCGACACCATCTCACAGGGTAGCTGGAGCTGCCGCCTCATTACTTTCAGGCAGAGGTTGAAGGCCAGGCTCACCCCGTGGCCTCCACTGACACTCAAGTGTCAAGGAAGCAGCTCGTCAGTCCTCGCGGGGATGCCCCTCGAGTGCCGAGGGTGGGAAGCTCCCCGGTGGGAGCGGCGGGCGTGCCTCATCGCAGCTCGATAGCCCCCCTGATGGGGGAGGTGATGTTGCCAGCTGGTCACAGTGGATGGAAGTCCTGACTCTCTGCTAGGCCATCTCTGATCCCACCCGGTGGGGGCTTAGGGCCCCTGGTTAGAGCCTCACCGTGGTGGGCGCTGAGGTTCCCCGCCTGGCTTCGCTCTCTGGGTGGGGGTGGGACCACAGGGTCTGCTCGGGGCATTTGGCCAGAGTGGAGCAGCCACGGTCCTGTTGGGTCCTGTCCTGCTAGGCCACCTTTTTTATTTTTGCCCTTTGGTACAGAAAGTGGAGTTTTCTTGGGGTTTTTCTGTCTGCATTTGCTGGCATTTCTGGGTTGAAGTCTTCTTTAGTTTCAAGGCTGGGGTATGTGAGTAGAAAATAACACCCATGGAATTCACTGCCGTGCTGCCCCGCAGGTCCTGGGATCCCTATCTCCTCTGACTTCTCCTCCTCACTTTCCACTTTCTGTCTGTTTGGTGTATAATGCCAGTTTTTTAGTTGTACTTAGTGGGAGGAATAGAGAAAAAATTTACTCCATCTTTCTGGAAGTGAAAATCTCTCTTCATTGTTTAACATTGGTAACTAGTTAAAAATAAAATTAACACATTTTGGGAAAGGGTGTCAAAGTGAAGCGATCCACAGACCCGGTCTGACCCGGGGCTGTCAGTGTGTGATTTCTATGTGAACAGAAAGGAACTAGAGGAATGGAAATATTCTCCTCTGTGTGTGTGGGTGCCTGTGACAGTAAGGTGAGGTGGGAAAAGAGGGAGGGATGCTGGAGACACAACTTTAGAGCTTGGGGACCCACAAGGCCATAAAACCCCGGCCACAGCAGGTCCCTGGAGGGAGGCCCCTGGCTTCTGAGATGGCTTCCCAGTATCTGCAGGTCCTTGCTAAAGGTACTGCTCTGGGTTTTTTTTTTCTTTCATTGCTACTTAAAAGAAGAATGTTTTGCTGATTATAAAATCAATGCCATTTCATGTTGGAAAATTAGGAAACTCAGACAAGGAGAAAGAAGGAAATAATACCCCTCTAAATCATTTACCCAGAGACCACTGTTTATATGTTCGTGTGTTTCCATCCAGTCTTTTTTCTATTTAAACAGAACTGTGGTTATTCCTTCCAAATGCTTTTAGCTACTTTCCCCCACTTGCCGCTGAATAATTTGGACACCACAATCTTTGATAATTCTGTCATGTTCAATTATTTAAAATTTAGCAACAGTTCCCCTTCTGTTGAATGTTTTATTGTTTAAAACTTCTCACTATTAAAAACAGCGCTGTGATGACAATGTTCCATCACACATCTTCTTAATTCCTAAAAGTAGGAATACTTGGGCAAAGGGTATTTAAGACTTGATTTATATCATCAACTTGTTCTCCAGAAAAGCTACCAATTTACATTCCCACCTCCAGGGAAATTCTTGCTTCACTGCAGTCTTGCAGGCATTGCATGTTGTTTTAAAAATCATTGCAGTTTGAAGGCAAAAAGGTCTCTTGTCACTGAATTTACATCTATTACCAATAGTGTTAAACATCTTTTTTTTTGCCTGTTACATTTTTTCTGACAACTGCTTTATTATTTGCCAAGTTCTTTTTCTGTTGTGATCTTCTTCTTAATGGTTTGTCTGTCAGGTGTGTCGTGGGCTATTTTTCTAGTTTCCTTGCTTTGTGATGTTGTTATGATAACGACAGAGCAGTTGACAATTTCAAATCCACTATTTTTTATTTTGATTCTTTCCAAGCTTTTGAGCCCACAAGGTCCTTCTCCACGGTTGCATTTATCTACTGCTGCATAACAAATGCCCCAAAAGTTCATGGCTTAAAGCACAAACAACTTCTTTTACGGTGTTTTAGGCCAGGGATCTGGGCAGGTCAGCCGGGGAGCTTCCTGTTCCACCCGATGCCAACAGACGTCATTCAGTGGTTAAGAGAGTCCAAGATGGCATCACCCACAGGTGTGAGCCTTGTGGGCATGGCTGGGAGGCCGGGCTGGGCAGCGACTGTCCTCTGGTGCTTCCATGTGGCCCATCCAGCACGGCAGCCTTGGGGCCCCCAAGTGAGCGTCCAGCCAACACAGCAGAGGCTGAAGCCCTTTATAACACAGCCTTGGGCGTCAGTCGCTCCATCAGACAGAGCAGCCTCAAGCTGCCCGGATGCCCGGATTGAAGCTGGCTTCATGGGAGACATGGCACAGAGTTTGGGGCCATGCTCTGAACTGCCATGCTTCCTTAGGGTAAATTAAATGGGCCCGTATGTTTTCTTCTAGCTGCTGGTTCTTCTTGCTCTTTCCTTTTATAAACATAAATCCTAACCCATCTAGAAAATGTACTTATGCAGATTTACAATGCGGCCCAAATTTGAATACTTCCTCATAAATGATTTCACAACAACCTTTACAGCTGGCTGACTTTTATAGACCCGAGCGTGGCCTGTGTGCGTATTTTGTTTGTTGGGAGGAAACAGCCCTTCACCGCTGTCCTGGCTTTTCTAGTACCTTCCCCCAGGTAGGTGTGCGACCCCTGGTCAGGTCGGCTTGTCGGTCTGCAGCCCCCAGTCATGCGAGTGATGCTGGACCAGCCCGCAGGTCCCCCGAAGGCCTCTCCCAGCTGGAGCGGCTCCTGGCTCCGAGGGCCTTTTCAGTCCTGGCGTCTGGGACACGACTAAGGTGGTTTTGCTGGGACTCCAAGTGCTGGATGCGGGGAAGACTGCTTCTGGACTGAAGCGGCCCACCTGCTCCTGGCAGAGAAGCTCTCGCCGCCATGTTCCCGGGGCTCCGTTCAGCTGAGCCAGGAGGGAGGCCCCCAGCCCCAGGCTTGCGCCCCAGCCGCCGCTCCGCCCAAGGGCTTTCTTCCGCGGGCTCCCTGGGGCCCTGGCCCTGGCCACTTCCCCTTGCAGCACTCCTTCCTCCTCTAGCACCCGGATGTGCAGAGCTAAGCTGGGCCGAGGTCCCCGCGCCCACTCCTCTGCCGGGTCTCCGTTTGGTACCAACTCCCACCCAGGGCCGCCACCACCCGTGTCCTCCCCCTGTCGGACACGCAGCGAGCCGACCACCTCATTTAATTCCACGCAGCAGTTTGAGGGACGAGTGGCTGGTGGCCATGTCGTTAGTAAGTGGGGAGCAGGAATGTTAACCCTGGTCGTCTGGTTGATTTTGAAGCACCTGTGTGGTGCTCCCCTCCTCTTCACCCTAGTCCCCAGGTCCTGACTGAGGATCGGTATTTCCCCCTCCTCCCTGGAGGAGCGCCACACGCAGCAGCGGGCTGCAGGCGGACACCTGTGGAGGACACATGATCCTGTCTGACGGGAACACCTGAAACTCAGTCCTCCTGAAAGCTTACCTCATCTGCCCACTTCTTGCCAAGTCCTCCCGACAGGTGGGAGCCTCATGCTCTTCGACAAGGCCCCGCTCAGAGGACCACGCTCTGCAAATGCCTGGCTCTTTCCATGGGTTTTCTGGGAGACCTAACTCGCTGCTCCGCTATGCACTTCTTTGCCAGCCTCTTCTGAGGAAACAGCTTCTGTGGCCCAAGCCCAGAACACACCCCGGCCTCTCTGGGAAGGAGAGTCACACACCCGGGCCCCCCTGGAGAGGGGCAGAGTCAGCACCCCAGCCCCCCCTGGAGAGGGGCAGAGTCAGCACCCCAGCCCCCTGGAGAGGGGCAGAGTC
>JAVSCE010017942.1:0-238531 GCA_032199065.1 Smutsia gigantea
ATTATAGAAAGAATGGAGGAGGAGGAATAAGAAGGGAGAGAAAGAAAGAAACATCAGACTGTGGTTACAATAACTTAACAAGAAAGTTAAGTTAGATTGTTAGATAGTAAAGAAGCAACCCTTGAACCCTTGGTAACCACGAATCTAAAGCCAGCAATGGCAATAAGTACATAGCTATCAATAATCACCCTAAATGTAAATGGACTGAATGCACCAATCAAAAGACACAGAGTAACAGAATAGATAAAAAAGCAAGACCCATCTATATGCTGCCTACAAGAAACTCACCTCAAATCCAAAGACATACACAGACTAAAAGTGAAGGGATGGAAAAAGATATTTCATGCAAACAACAAAGAGAAAAAGCAGGTGTTGCAGTACTTGTATCAGACAAAATAGACTTCAAAAAGAAGAAAGTAGCAAGAGATAAAGAAGGACATTACATAATGATAAAGGGGTCAGTCCAACAAGAAGATATAACCATTATAAATATATATGCACCCAACATAGGAGCACCAGCATATGTGAAACAAATACTAACAGAATTAAAGGAGGAAATAGACAGCAATGCATTCATCTTAGGAGACTTCAATACACCACTCACTCCAGAGGACAGATCAACCAGACAGAAAATAAGTAAAGACACAGAGGCACTGAACAACACACTAGAACAGATGGACCTAACAGACATCTACAGAACTCTACACCCAAAAGCAACAGGATACACATTCTTCTCAAGTGCACATGGAACATTTTCCAGAATAGACCACATACTAGGCCACAAAAAGAACCTCAGTAATTTCAAAAATATTGAAATCCTACCAACCAACTTCTCAGATCACCAAGGTATAAAACTAGAAATAAATTTTAGAAGAAATCAAAAAGGCTCACAAATACATGGAGACTTAACAACACTCTCCTAATTAATCAATGGGTTAACGACCAAATCAAAACAGAAATCAAAGAATATATGGAGACTAATGACAACAACAACACAAAGCCACAACTTCTGTGGGACGCAGCAAAGGCAGTTCTAAGAGGAAAGTATATTGCAATCCAGGCCTATTTAAAGAAGGAAGAACATTCCCAAATGAATAGTCTAAAGACACAATTACTGAAATTGGAAAAAGAAGAACAAATGAGGCCCAAAGTCACCAGAAGGAGGGACATAATAAAGATTAGAGAAGAAATAAATAAAATTGAGAAGAATAAAACAATAGAAAAATCAATAAAACCAAGAGCTGGTTCTTTGAAAAAATAAACAAAATAGATAAACCCCTAGCCAGACTCATTAAGAGAAAAAGAGAATCTACACACATAAACACAATCAGAAATGAGAAAGGAAAAATCACGACGGACCCCACAGAAATACAAAGAATCATAAGAGAATATTATGAGACTCTATATGCTAACAAGCTGGAAAACATAGAAGAAATGGACAACTTCTTAGAAAAATACAACCTTCCCAGACTGACCAAGCAAGAAACAGAAAAACTAAACAGACCAATCACCAGTGACGAAATCGAATTGGTAATCAAAAAACTACCCAAGAACAAAACCCCCGGGCCTGATGGATTCACCTCTGAATTCTACCAGACATATAGAGAAGAAATAACACCGATTCTCCTTAAAGTTTTCCAAAAATAGAAGAGGAGGGAATACTTCCAAACTCATTCTATGAAGCCAGCATCACTCTAATACCAAAACCGGGCAAAGACCTCACCAAAAAAGAAAATTACAGACCAATATCCCTGATGAACGTAGATGCAAAAATACTCAACAAAATATTAGCAAATCGAATTCAAAAATACATCAAGAGGATCATACACCATGATCAAGTGGGATTCATCCCAGGGATGCAAGGATGGTACAACATTCGAAAATCCATCAACATCATCCACCACATCAACAAAAAGAAGAACAAAAACCACATGATCATCTCCATAGATGCTGAAAAAGCATTTGACAAAATTCAGCATCCATTCCTGATTAAAACTCTCAACAAAATGGGTATAGAGGGCAAGTACCTCAACATCATAAAGGCTATATATGACAAACCCACAGCTAACATCATACTTAACGGCGAGACGCTGAAAGCTTTTCATCTAAGATCGGGAACAAGACAAGGATGCCCACTCTCTCCACTGTTATTCAACATAGTACTGGAGGTCCTAGCCACAGCAATCAGACAAAACAAAGACATACAAGGCATCCAGATTGGTAAAGAAGAAGTCAAATTGTCACTATTTGCAGATGACATGATACTGTACATAAAAAACCCTAAAGATTCCATTCCAAAACTACTAGAACTAATATCTGAATTCAGCAAAGTTGCAGGATACAAAATTAACACACAGAAATCTGTTGCTTTCCTATACAGTAATGATGAACTAACAGAAAGAGAAATCAGAAAAACAATTCCATTCACAATTGCATCAAAAAGAATAAAATACCTAGGAATAAACCTAACGAAGGAAGTGAAAGACCTGTACTCTGAAAACTACAAGACACTCCTAAGAGAAATTAAAGAGGACACTAACAAATGGAAATGCATCCCATGCTCTTGGCTAGGAAGAATAAATATTGTCAAAATGGCTATACTACCTAAAGCAATCTACAGATTCAATGCAATCCCTATCAAACTACCAACAGCTTTCTTCAATGAACTGGAACAAATAATTCTAAAATTCATATGGAACCACAAAAGACCCCGAATAGCCAAAGCAATCCTGAGAAGGAGGAATAAAACAGGGGGAATTACACTCCCTGACTTCAAGCTCTACTACAAAGCCACAGTAATCAAGACAATTTGGTATTGGCACAAAACAGACCCACAGACCAGTGGAACAGAATAGAAAATCGGAACATTAACCCAAACATATACAGTCAATTAATATTTGATGAAGGAGCCTTGGATATACACTGGGGAGATGACAGCCCCTTCAGCAGCTGGTGTTGGAAAAACTGGACAGCTACATGTAAGAGAATGAAACTGGACTACTGTCTAGCCCCATACACAAAGGTAAACTCAAGGTGGATCAAAGACCTGAATGTAAGTCATGAAACCATAAAACTCTTAGAAAAAAACATAGGCAAAAATCTCTTGGACATAAACATGAGCAACTTCTTCATGAACATATCTCCCGGGCAAGGGAAACAAAAGCAAAAATGAACAAGTGGGACTATATCAAGCTGAAAAGCTTCTGTACAGCAAAGGACACCATCAGTAGAACAAAAAGACATCCTACAGTATGGGAGAATATATTCATAAAAAACGTATCTGATAAAGGGTTGACATCCAAAATATATAAAGAACTCATGCACCTTAACAAACAGAAAGCAAATAATCCAATTAAGAAATGGGCAGAGGACATGAATAGACACTTCTCCAAAGAAGAAATTCAGATGGCCAACAGGCACATGAAAAGATGCTCCACATCGCTAATCATCAGAGAAATGCAGATTAAAACCACAATGAGATATCACCTCACACCAGTGAGGATGGCCAACATCCAAAACACAAACAACAACAAATGTTGGCGAGGATGTGGAGAAAAGGGAACCCTCCTACACTGCTGGTGGGAATGCAAATTAGTTCAACCATTGTGGAAAGCAGTATGGAGGTTCCTCAAAAAACTCAAAATAGAAATACCATTTGACCCAGGAATTCCACTCCTAGGAATTTACCCTAAGAATGCAGCAGCCCAATTTGAAAAGGACAGATGCACCCCTATGTTTATTGCAGCACTATTTACAATAGCCAAGAAATGGAAGCAACCTAAGTGTCCATCAGTAGATGAATGGATAAAGAAGATGTGGTACATATACACAATGGAATATTATTCAGCCATAAGAAGAAAACAAATCCTACCATTTGCAACAACATGGATGGAGCTAGAGGGTATTATGCTCAGTGAAATAAGCCAAGCCGAAAAAGACAAGTATCAAATGATTTCACTCATATGTGGAGTATAAGAACAAAGAAGAAAACTGAAGGAACAAAACAGCAGCAGACTCACAGAACCCAAGAACGGACTAATAGTTACCAAAGGGAAAGGGACTGGGGAAAATGGGCGGGAAGGGAGGGATAAGAGGGAAAAAGGGGCATTACGATTAGCAGATGTAATGTTGGGGGGGCACGGGGAGGGCAGTACAACTCAGAGAAGACAAGTAGTGATTCTATAGCATCTTACTACGCTGATGGACATTGACTGTAATGAGGTTGGTGGGGGGGACCTGATGAAGGGGTAGTTTAATAATCGTAATATTGCACATGTAATTGTAAATTAATGATAATGCAAAAAAAGTTACTTTAAAAAAAAAAAGAAGTTTTTGGTTAAACAAAAATTTCTTAATTGTGGCACCAAAAGCATGACCCATAAAAGGAAAAAAAAATTGCTAAATTGAACCAAAATTAAAAATTTTTGTTATTTCTAAATCACTGATAAGAGAATGGAAATACAAGTCATTGAAAGGGAGAAAATATTTGCAAATATCTGATAATGATTTGTATCCTGACTATAAGAAAACAAACAGTGAAATAAAATGAATAAAACGTGGGTAAAAGATTTGAGCAGACACTTCACCAAGAAGATACACACATGTCAAGCACATGAAAAGATGCTCAACATCTTCAGGGATATGAAAATTAAAATATAATAGAATACCACAACACACTTAGAATGGCTAAAATTTAAAAGACTAAGTGTATCAAGTGGAGAAAATGTGGAGAAATTTAATCCTGTACATTACTAATGGAATGTGAAATGGCACAACCACTTTCGAAAAAAGTTTGGCAATTTCTTAAATATATACCCACCATGGGATCCAGCCATTCCATACCCTTCCATTCAAGATCATACAAGGACTCAATGTTCATAGCAGCTTTATCTATAACAGCCTAAAGCTGCAAACAACCTGAATGTCTGTCAACAGGTAAATGCATAAACAAATTGTGGCATATCCATATAATGGAAAACTACTTAGCAGTAATAAAAGGAATGAACTATTGATACATGTAACATGAATAAATCTCACAGTAATTGTACAGATTGAAAGAAGCTGAACAAAACAGAGCATATACTGTATGACTCCATTTATATAATTCTAGGAAAATGCAAACTGATCTTTAGTGATGAAAAACAGATCAGTAGTTGCTGGAAATGGGGTGGAGGATGGGCATAAATAACTACAGAGGGGAAGGAGGAAATTTTGGATATATTCATGTTTGGGTAGTTGGAGATGGGTATGTTCACAGTGCCATCAATAGTAAACATATGGGTAAATTTAAAAGACTTTTTTATAGTCTTTAAAAAGTTAATTCACTGTTTAACAAAAATTAACACATTGTAGTTTATAACAAATAAAATATAAAAAATAATACAAAGGATGTAAATGGGAAAAAGAAAGTTTTGTGACATTGAGTTACATGGAAGGCAGAATGAAATGGAAAAAGGTTGGAGAAGAAAAACAAAGATATACAAAGCAGATGGGGAAAATGAAAAATAATAATTAACAACCTTCCAAAACATTAAGCACCAGTAAAAATGGGTTCACTGGTGAATTCTAACAAACATTTAAGGTAGGAATTGTACCAATTCTCTACAGTCCCTTTCAGAGTATAGAAACAGAGAAAATACGTCTAACTCGTTCAATGATGCCAGCACTACCCCATACCCAAACCAGACAAAGACATCACAAGAAAAGAAGACTATAGACCACTATCTTTTATGAACATAGATGCAAAAATCCTCCACAAAATATTAGCAGATTGAATCCAGTGATGTATAAAGAGAATTACTTACCTCAAATGTTCTCAGCCTATTCAGGTTACCATAACAAAATACAGATCTTCCTTAACTTACAGTGGGGTTATGCCCCAATAAACCCATTGTAAGTTGAAAATATCTTAAGTAGAAAAATGCATTTAATATACCTAATCTTCCAAACATCATAGCTTAGGTAAGCTTACCTAAAACATGCTCTGAACACTTACATTAGCCTACAGTTGGGCAAGTTATGTATCACAAAGCCTATTTTATAATAAAGTATTGAAAAGATATAATTTATTGAATACTGTACTAAAGGTGTAAATGGAATGGTTGTGTGGGTACAGAATGATTTTAAGTGTATCCATTGTTTATCCTTCTGTGGCTTAGCTCACTGCTTGCTGCCCAGCATCACAAGTGAGCATCATACCGTATATCCATAGTCTGGCAAAAGATCAAAATTCAAAATTTGAAGTTTCTACTGAATGAGTATCACTTTCACACCATCATAAAGCTGAAAAATCACAAGTTGAACCATCATAAGTTGGGGACCATCTGTACCAGAGACTGGGTAGCTAATAAACAACAGAAATTTATTGCACACAGTTTTGGAGTATGGGAAGTCCAAGACCAAGGCACTGGCAGATTCAGTGTATGGTAAGGGCCTGATTTCTGGTTAATAGATGGTGTTTTCTTGCTGTGTCGTCACATGGAGGAAGGGACCAGCTAGCTCCCTGAGGTCTCTTTTAGAAGGGCATTAACTACCTATCATGAGGTCCCCACCCTCATGACCTGTTCACCTCTAAAAGGCTTTACCTTCTAATATCATCATCTTGGATGTTAAGATTTGAAACTTGGGGGGACACAAACACTCCAACCATAAAAACAACCAAGTGGATTTATCCCAGATATGTAAGGCTGGTTCAACATTCAAAAATCAATTGATATAATCTACCACATCAACAGGCTGAAGAAGAAAAATCACATGATCAGTAGATGCAGAAAAAGCATTTGACAAAACCCAACACCCACTCATGATAAAATTTCACAATAAACCAGGAAAAGAGGGCAACTTCCACAACTTGATAAATAATATATACAAAAAACATACAGCAAACATACTTAATGGTGAGAAACTAGAATCTTTCACACTAAGATCATGAGAAAAGCAAGGATGTCACCTCTCATTACTTTCAACATCATACTGGAAGTCCTAACTGATACAGTAACACATGAAGAGAAAATAAAAAGTATACAGATTGGGAAGGAACAAATAAAACTCTCTGGTCACAGAAGACATAACTGTAGAAAATCTAAAAAAATGACCAAAAAAAAAAACCCTCTTGGAACTGATAAATGATTATAGCAAGGTTGTAGGATACAAGGTTAATATATAATTCCATCACTTTCCTATATACCAGCAACAAAGAAGTGAAATTTGAAATTTAAAATACATCACCACTTACATTAGCACCCTCAAAAACTAAATACTTAGGTATAATTCTAACCAAACATGTACAAGAACTATCTGAGGAAACCTATAAAACTCTGATGAAAGTTATTGAAGAACTAAGTAAATGAAGAGGTATTTCATGTTCATGGATAGGAAGACTCAATATTGTCCCATATTGTTATATAGATTCAATACAATGCCAACCAAAATCCTAGAAAGTTATTTTCTGGATATTGACAAGTAATTCTAAAGTTTATGTGGAAAGACAAAAGACCCAGAATAGCCAACTCACTATTGAAGGAGAAGAACAGATTTGAAGGATTGACAGTACCTGACTTCAAGAGTTTATCATATAAAGCTACAGTAATCAAGTAGTGTGGTATTGGTGAAAGAAAAAACAAATAGATCAATGGAAGAGAATAGAGAGCTAGAAATAAAACCACATAAATATAGTCAATTGATCTTTGACAAAGAAGCTTTTTTTATAACTGTCATTTAAAAAAACGTACTTATTTTATATTGAGGTATGTGCAAAATGCACAAATCTTAGCGTACAGCTTGGTGAATTTTGCCTCATGTATACGCTCATGTAACATTTGCCCAGATCCAGATATCAAACATGCTAATTTTTTTTCCCTTCACCTATTTCATCCATCCCTCACCCCCCACCCCTAAGGTGACCACCAGTCTGTTCTCTATGTGACAAAGGATCTTTTTAGAACTTTTTCAACAAACGGTGCTGGAACAACTGGATAAATGTGCAAAAAAAAAAATCTAAACAGACTTTACACCTCTCACAAAAATAATTCAAAATGGATCACAGGTCTGAATGTAAGACACAAAGCTATAAAACTTCTGGAAAATAACATAAGAGAAAACCTAGAAGAACTTGGGTATGGCAATGACTTCTTAGATATAACACCAAAGGCATGATCCGTGAAAGAAATGATTGATAAGCTGGCCTTCATTAAAATAAACTTCTCTGTGAAAGACAATGTCAAGGGAATGAAGAAAGTCACAGACTGGAAAAATAAAATATTTGGAAAAGATATCTGATAAAGGACTATTATCCAAAATATAGAAATAACTCTTAAAATGCAACAATAAGAACCTGATTTAAAAATGGGCCAAAGACATGAACAGACTAAAGATTAAAAGTGAACCTCACCAAAGATTTAGAAGCAAGTATGTGAAAAGATGTTCATCTTATGTCATTTGGAAATGGCAAATTAAAACAATGAGATAACCACTACAAAAGTATTAAAATGGCCAAAAATCCACAGAACTGACAATACCAAATGCTGGCCAGGATGTAGGGGAACAGGAACACTCATTCATTGCTGGTGGGAATGCAAAATGGTACAACCACTTTGGAAGACAGTTTGGCAGTTTCTTACAAAACTAAACATACTCTTACTACACAATCCATTTATTTTTCTTTGCACAATCTGCCACCCTAGAAACTGAAAATCTTTTTCCTTTGTCTTGCTACTGCTCTGTAAGTCTGGGGCCAGGAAACCCGGGGGCAAAATACCTCTAAAAACGGAAATCAGTCAAAGGGAGAAATAAAGTTTAAAATTCATTTATTGCTCACAAACTGCAGTCTGGGGCCTTCTCTCTTTCCTGCTTGAGCAGAAGCAAAACCAGCCCTCCCGCTCACCTCTCAGGTACAGATAAGCCCTCCTTTGCCCAGGGAATTACCCACTGATATGGAGATGATGAGGAATGATGCAAATGAACTAAAGCCATACTTCTCTCCACCTCTGAACGCCTGTTGATATGCAGATGTACTAAAGCCAGACGAGATATTCTGAAAACATTACAATTTTACCCACATTACATTTTTAGAGCTGTGGGTAAAATTGTAATGTTTCTGTGAGTAAGATGTTATATAAGCTAAGTTCTGACCACCCCTCTTCTGAATGCTGCTATGTATATGTGCAAGGCACATGTTAATAAAAGTTCTTTTTGATTTTCTCTTATTAATCTATCTTTTGTTAGTCTAGTTTACAGGGCCCCAGCTGAGAACTTAAAATAGGTAAAGGAAAAAGACTTCTTTTTCTTCCGCTTGAGGATTAATTTAAGAGCACTATATAAGAGGATTTGTTGGAATACAGTAATAGCAACAAACCATCCAAAAAATGTCAGAAACAGGGCTCAATTGGCTTCTGGGCAGCACACAAAATGGCCATTCAAAACTGGGAAGATCTATGACTTAACTCAGTTAATGGGCAAGATCCAAGACAAGGGAACACATGTGAATTCATTGAGGCAGCTGGGGGGTGTGGCAAGAGAGAAGGCTGCAGGAATGTAGGTGTGCCCACCTTTATTTCTGATGGAATAAGGCAGATGGCTCCGTCCTTCTAGTTATAGTGAATAAAGGGGCTGCAGATGACCTCATCTAACTCCATCAATTACTTAATGTGAAAACCAGGACCTTATGGAAAGATTGTTTTCCTATATCCTAAAAGCTTTTAGTTAGCAAGTTCATGTTTTAGTGACTAGAAACTGGCGTTGCTGCCTCACAACATTTTCTCCTTTTTCTTTTCCCAAAGCTTTGAGACCGTTTGGAGAATGCAAAGAAAAAGTCTTTAGAAAACTTCCATAGAAAAGGAACCTTCTTCCAGCAACATCTGATGGAAATCCTCACATGGCTAGAAATCACTGGGAGATGCCAAAGGAAGTGAGATTGCCTCCCCAAAGTCAATCCATCTGGGCTCACGAAGGGGGAGGTGAAGTCTTCAAGTTCTGTTCAAGGCCAATGTACTGGAAGGTTTTTGTTGGATCGGTCCTGTTAATTTGGACTTGGACTGGTCCTTTCCCATCTCTGGTCTTCTGTTTCATCAATTGTAAAATGATTAAAAGTTTCTAACATGATTCTGTGAAATGTCAGAATTAGCTAAGTTGCTAAGTAGCACAGTAATATTACAGAGCGGAAGATGAGAATTAAAATACATTGAGCAAGTATTTTTTTTAAGTTAAGCTTTTTTCAAAAAGAACGACAAACCATTGTATTAATTTGTCTGGACTACCAAGCAAAATGCCACTGACTGGGTAGTTAAACCAAGAGAAATTTCTTTCAGTTCTGGAGACTAGAAGTCCAAGATCAAGGTGTGGATAGATTTGCTTTCCTCTGAGGACTGTCTTCTAGGCTTGCATGCAAGATGACTGCTTTCTTGCAGGTCCCCACATGGTCATTCCTTTGGGTGTGCATCCTTGGTCTCTCTTATGTGTCCAAATTTCCTCTCTTCTAAGGACACACCAGTCAGATTGGATTAGGGCCTACCCTAAAAGCTAACTTTAATTACCTTTTTAAAGGCCTTATCTCCAAACATAGTCATATTCTTAGGTACTGGGGATTAACTTCAACATGAATTTGAGAGGCATGCTGTTCAGCCCCATAACCACCATTTATTCTTATGTTCTCATTTCAAAACACTGTGACCAAGTGCATACTTCTGGGGAGAAATTATTCTATTTTAGGACATTTTTATATACTTTAAAATAGGATATATATGCAATTAGTCAAATTACATTAATAATTGCAATATTGTGATTTATAAGAAATAATGTATTTGGTCATTCAAATGACCAAATACATTATTTCTCATATATATTTGCTCTTTTGTCTACAATTCCTGGCTCACAGCTCCCCAAAACCTTGCAATTTCCTAAATGTTAAGAATGATAGTTGTCTTTTGTTATGTAAATGAGGTGACTTTTGAAAAGCACCCAAGGGTTGGGACTGGTTGCCAGGAGGACCAACCCTGTGATTATAGAGGGTTATAACTTTCAGGCCCACCCCTGAAGAGAGGTTGGAGGTTGAACTGGCCAATGACCAAAGACTTAGTCAATCGTGACTATGTAATAATGAAGTCTTCTTATAAAAACTCCACAAAATCAGAGAGTTTTGACGCTCGGGGAACCAGGATGTTTCTGAGCTAGGCTCCGTGAGGACAGAAGCACCTTTGTTCAGGACCTGGCCCTAGGTATATCTTCATCTGGGTGTTAATTCATATCTTTTATCATGTCCTTTAATAAACTGGTAAATGTGTGTGTTTCCCTGAGTTCTGTAAATCACTCTAGCAAATGATAATCAAACCTAAGGAGGAGGTTGTTGCAACCTCCAATCTGTAGCCAGTTGGTCAGAAGCATAGCAAACAGCCTGGGGCTTGAGACTGGCATCTGAAAAGGGAGGTGAGGGGCCACCTTGTAGGATTGAACCCTTAACCCATGGAATCTAATGTTATCTCCGGGTAGGTAATGTCAGGATTTAGTTGAATTCCTGGACACCTTGCTAGTGTCCATGAATTGACTTGGTGGTGTGTGTGTGTGTCGGACTCCCCCCAACATTGAAATTGGGTCTGGTAACCCTAACAGAATATTTTCCTATAGATAACATACCTAGAAAGCTGGTTAACAAAATCATGAACTGTTTTTGTTTAGTCCTCACAAACAGAATTTACTAAGGAGTTTGTGATTTCTATGAAAGTGCATTACAGAAGATCTTTAAAACAAGTACATAAAAATCTATATCATTAAGATTTCATTAGTGTACAGTCCAAAATTGAACATTTTCAAACAGAGTAGTTCCACTTTAACATGGGAAGAAGCTTTGAAAAGAGTTAATTTTACTGCTTGACTCTGATTGGTTGCTCATAATACTTCTCCTAAAAGATGGTGAATGAGATACAGAGCTCAGAGGGCAAAACTCAAATTATAAAAAACAGAATGTCTTAGAATTCCACTTAGTGAAGTTTATATTTGATTAGTTAGCTGTTTTAATTACAAATTCAAATCTTAAAGATAGAGAAATTCATTTTTTTCCAGAACAAACATTCATGTGTATCTTTATAACTGATAGTGGAGAAGACAACAGATTTTAACTGTTGAGCCCTTTTACTTTTTGAGCTTAGTGGTAGATATGTATATTTTTGTCTTTTCCTTCACAGTCTGGCGTTCATCTGATTCATTAGCTTCTCCAATTTGATTGCTAGGGTCATGTTTCCTTTAATCTTCAGTTTTCCTGACATGAATGCCATTGTTGGTTTTAGTTTCCCTAAAATGAGAAAATGAGAAAGGGGAAAGCATCCATTAGTGCCCTTAGGGATAGAATGCTTCAAGAACATGCATTATAAAAAGAAGCTCCAGTTCTATAAACCTCTGAAGCACAGAAATTTCTATTACAGCATTTTTTTTTATCAGTATCTTGGGAATCCAAATTCCTAGTCTTAGATGTTAACATTGTCTCATAAGAAATAATGTAAAAGCAATAATCAGCAAGAGATTATATCAAAAAGCTGAAGATGCAACATTTATATGCTAGTTACAGTATAATGAAGGGTACATGGCCCTCAGATGAATTGTGGTAAACAAACACTATCTATTTTAGTACAGTTTATATTCCAATCTATTATAGTTCATTAAACCTTTAACATTTCAAGTTTAGATTTAAACAAATCAAATGGTATAAATGCACATAATATTCTTAAGAAATGGTCATTAAGTACAGTGTATGTGTGGACACAAAAGTGCGCGTTGGCATTATTTTAACCACAAAAATGCCAGAATATAAAACTAACATAAAAACAGTTGTAGGTAATAACATATACTAAATAGAAACTCTAAAGAGACAGGAAACTTTATTTGCTATTCTTATTCCAGTGCTAGTACAGGGTCTGGCATATGTGGAATTAATGAGGACACTGAGGCTCATGGAGAATTTTGACTTGCCCAATGTCACAAAGCTTGCATATGACAGTGCTGCAATTCAAAGTCAGGGGTGTTTGATTCTCATTCATAGTTCTCTGAGCTATATTATGCCAGCTTATATATATGTCATATCTCTGGAAGGCCAGTATGGTGCATTAGTAAGCCTACAGTGGGCCACACACAGGCTCTTTGTAGGAAAAAAAAAATGCGTGGGTTAATGTATTGTGTATATATACACTGAGATAATAAACACCTTAAATTATTCTATGTAGGGGTGGCAGCAAAGCATTATGGACTATTTATGGATAGAAAGGATCAAATCCAGCTCTTTTATTTTAATAAGTAAATTGAGCTGTGCATTATTCCATGGAAATGTGATGTTAAAATGTGATGTTAAAATTTACAAGCACTTGTTTAAGGGATAATTCTGATTTACATAGAAGACCCTGGAAGATCTTTGTTCTTTGAAGGGACAGAACAGATTCTCTAAAAACTTAGAAACACTGACATTTGGGTGCCCTTTGGCTGAAAAACTGGCTCTCTGCTTTATCACATTAGAGTGAAACCTACTAGTCCACAAGCCCAATCTGCACACATACAGCTTCCAATCAGCTTTATATAGTCTTACCTATAAAGATGAGGGGACACAGAACGGAGACAGAAAAACAAAAACAGAAAATTTGGAGGAAAGAGAGAATGCAGGTAGCGAAGAAAACAAAGTAAATGAACAAATAAAAATTTCATAATTCATGTCCTTATTGATAAAAGAAGATATAACAGTGTATCAAGAACAGGATGCTGAAGGAGAAAGGAGGAAGAGGAGAAGCACAGCAAAGAGGAAGAAAAAGAGGGATTAAAAGGGGTAGGGAACGAGAGGAAGGGGAGAAGTAGTAGAATGAAAATGGAATGGGGTAGAGTGAGGAAGAAGAAGCAGGCAGTAAGAGAAGAAATAATGAGAAAACAAGAGCAACCTCTTAGAAATTGAAAAAGTGATAGACAATATTAAAATACATTAATAAAGCGATACTTGCAGATCTTCTGGTCACAGCAGTCTCTACTGCAGTGGCCTGCTCCCACTATTGCAAAATTCTATCCATGACCTCTTTGCACCCACAATAATCTTTCCAAATAAAGCTTCTCCTTACTATATTAAAAAAGAGTAATGGAAAAGGTGATTATCTCCTAAAAAAGTAAAAAGATAGAGATGTGTGCAAGAGGAGAAAAAGATGATTAAATCAAGAGACTTCTGGTTTTCTCTAGAAAGTGAGACCTAACAGAACTATCAAAGAAATAATACAAGATACATTCCCAAGGTGCCTATCAGATAACCAGGAAAATGAAAGAAAAAAGGACCACACCACCTTGCATCATTGTGAAATTTCAGAGCACTACAGCGAAAGAGATCATTTTGATTCCAAAGCTTTCAGAAAGGGGAGGGGTGAGTACAAAAGATTAAGAATAGTATCAGATTCTCATCAGAAATCTCTACACAAATAATGTGTTGGTAGAATGCAAGTAGTTTTAGATATTCACAGAAATTACCTCTTATGTACCCATTTCTCATGAAGCTACTGGAGAATGTGTGCCACCAAAATGAGGCTGTAAACCAAGAAAGAACATGGAATATAGGAAATAGGAGATCAAGTGCAGGAAAGAGTTAAAAATTTCTAGGGTTACAGCTGTGTAGCAAGCTTAATAACTACCTATTTGGACTGTAATAAAATGACAAAGGGTTTCATGAAAAAAACAGACTGACAGGTAATCTGATACACTGGGCAGAGTAGAAATTGTATCAAGAGGTTATGGGAGGAGTATAGGAGGATTTGCTTAGTTTCTTTATACCTTTTGTGGGTAAAGTGGGGTTCCTATGGCCAGGATCCTCACTGAACTTAAACCACCTGATGATGTAACTGGCCTGTTGCTATGCTACCGCTTCTACACCTTTAGGCAATAAACCATTATTGTGTTAATATATAGAGTTCCGCCCAGTGCTCTGCGAGAGACAGGGTGGTGGGGCTGCAAGGCTGTAGGAGAGCGGAGTGGAGGCGGAGTGGTGGCAGTGCCGAGGACAGAGGCCCAGAGGACGGCTGTGCGGGATGACTGTGCAGAGAGGCCCAGAGGACGGCTGTGCAGACAGAGGGGTCCAGAGGCAGAGACCGGGTTGATAACACAGACTTGCTCTGAGTGAACGGGATTTTAGTGACTGACTTGCCACCTGGAAATAAAATTGGATATAACCTTTTCACCCCAAGAACCCTTTGCTGTAAATTTCTTTGGTCACAGTGAATCTATAGTGAACTTGCCTGGGGCTGAAACTCATGTGCAAGACACTATTCTAATGAGGAAAAAAATAGGGCAATTATTTATATCCAGGAAAAATAACAGTTCTCTAGGAGAAGAAACATAATAGTAGTATACTATGTGACTCAGCAGCAAACTACACCAGAATCATAATTATTAAAACACAGAAACTGATCTAAGCAAAAATGGTAAAATAACTATATTGTGAGGATGGGAAAGCAGGAGGGAAGCAGAATCAAGGTGCTATAAGAGAACTTAAATCTCACCTATCAGTTTTCAGATTAGTGAATCTAAAGAAAACATGAATATGAATATAAACTGAGAAATGTGATAACACTGAAACATGTGGAATTAAATACTGAAATACCAAAAGACCTGAAGGAGACTATCTCTAGGGAGCAGAAGGGGGAAAGGCCAAAGAACACTTTTAAAAAACATATACTTTCAAAAACTGAGGTGAAATTCATATGACATAAAAACAACTGTTGTAAAGTGAACAATTCAGTAGCATTTCAGTACAGTCACCATGTTGTGCAACCACCACTATCTAGTCCCAAAGCATATCTAGTCCCACTGTTCCTAGTAGACTTGGCTCTAAGCCGGCTGAATGGAGTCATTTTGGGTTTTGTTTTCCTGTTTCTTTTCTCTTGCTTCTCCTGACTTGGATAGGTCTCAATTGCCAATACTTAATCTTCATCCTGCGAATCTTTTCTCAGACTGAGAAACATGTTGATTATGTTTCTTGAAACACTGACTTGGAACATAAAACCACCTGTCATTCCAGAAAAAAATACATTTCCTGTCATCAATGAATCACCATAAAAGGAAGCTCTGTACACATTGTACATTAGCAGTTCTGCCTTCCTCTGGACTCTGGCAACCACTGATCAGCTTTCTGCCTCTATAGATTTACCTACTTTAGTTTTCCATATAAATGGATTCATACACTATGTGATCTTTTGTGTCTTGCTTCTTTTACTTAACATGTTTTCAAGGTTCAATTATGTTGTACTATAAATCAGCCTTGCATTTCTTTTTATGGCTGAATAATATTTCATTATGTATATACATAATACACACACACATAAACACCGTAATTTGTCCATTCATCTGTTGATGGACTTTTGTGTTTCCACCTTTTGGCTATTGTGAATAATGCTGCCATGAACATGTGTATACATGTTATCTGTTTGAGTTTCTGTTCAATTCTTTGGAGTACATATCTGGGAGTGGAAGTGCTGGGTCATATGGCAATTCAATGTTTACATTTACCCATGTACTTATGGGTTTAACTAAACCCATAAATATCTGTGGTCAACTGATCTTTAACAAGGTTACTAAGACCATTCAATAGGGAAAAAAATAGTCTATTCAACAAATGGTGCTGGGACCACTGAATATTTACATGCAAAAAAATGAAGGTGGACCCCCTACCTCCCACCAAATAAATATTAACTTAGGATGGGTCAGAGGCCTGCAAGTAAGAGCTAAAATTTTAAACTCTTGAAGAAAATATAAAGGTAAATCTTCAAAATCTGGGTTTGGCAAGATTCCTAGATGGGCAACAAAAGCACAAGCAACGTAAGAAAAAACAGATAAACTGGAGTTCATCAAAATTAAAAACTTGTGTTTCAAAATATATCATCAAAAAGTGAAAAGATAACCCACAAAAAATGGTAGAACATATTCACAAATGTTATCCCTGATAAGATATCTTCTTTCTATATATCTGGAATATATAAAGAAATCTTAAAACTCAAAAAAAAAAAGACAAATTATCCAATTAAAATGGGCAAAGGATCTGACATTTTTTCAAGCAAGATATACATATGACCAATAGCACATGAAAAAATGCTGAACATTATTAGTTATTATTAATTAATACAAAAATCAAAACCACAGTGAGGTATCACTAGGATAACTGTGAAAAAAAGTGAAAATAACAAGTGTTGGTGAGAGCAAGGATACAAAGACATAGAAACCCTCCCAAATTGCTAGTAGCAATGTAAATGATGCAGCTGTTGTGGAAAACAGTTTGGCAGTTCTTCAAAGAGTTAATGCATAGAATTACCACATGACCCAGCAATACAAGAGAAATGAAAACATACATCCAGAGAGACTTGGACACAAATGTTCACAGGAGCATCATTCATAACAGCCAAAGAGTGAGAACAATCTACAAATGCCTCTCAACAGGAATGGATAAACTCATCATGGTGCATCCTGTGACTGAATATCAAGTCATAAAAAGAAATGAAATACTGATACATGCTAAAACTTGGATGAACCTTGAAAACATTAAGTGAAAGGAACCACATATAAAAAGTTTCATATTGAGGATCCCATTTATAAGAACTATCCAGAATAAGCAAATCCAAAGAGAAAGTCTATAGTGGTTGTCTCAGGTGGGGGAGACTGGAATGCGGAGTGCTACTTAAATGGAATGGAGTGGTCTTGTGGGGTTATAAAAAAGTTTGAAACTAAAGAGATGTGGTTGCATAGCACTGTGAATGCCACAGAACCGTACACTTTAAAATAGTTAATTGCCAGATTCAAGATGGTGGCATGAGAGGGGAGACAGAGAATTCCTCCCAACACCGCATATAGTGTGAAAACAGTTAACAGCAACAGGAAAGAAGGCTGCACCAGACTGTATATAGACCTCATGAACAGAGCAGACCTCACGAAACAGGGTAATGTATGAAAGCCTTGATCCAGCAAGACCCAAGCCCTTCCCCCACCTCAGCTAACCAGCAGAAGAGAAATGGAACAGGGAGGGGATGGAAACCTAAGACTGCTGAACACGCAGCCCTGGAGATCAGCTTTGGAGCACAAACCTACATTGTGTGGTCCTCTGGAGGTTGATGGTGTTGGGGAGCTGGGACAGGCAGAGTGCTTAAGAGACTGAGATTCTGGCCGTTTGTGGAGGACAGGGATCCACATCCGGCCGCTCTGGGATAAAGGAAAGACGGGTGGTCTGAGAGGCTTCCTAGCAGTGAGAGGCCTGCTGAAGGGGCAGGGTTTGCATGGAGCTTGCTGGATGGGAGAATGAATAGGTGGACAAGGTTGTCTAGGCACACTCTGTCCAGCAGGTTGGGAACTTTGAAGAGCTTCAGGCGCTCCATGCCCCTGGCTGCCTACTCAGCTCCGAGGCTCCCCAGTGTGACATGCAGCCTGCTGGGCCTTCCTCCTGGGCTGCTGGTACCTGCTCACAAACCGGCAGTCACTGCACTGGCATCAGGCCAGACAGAGGGAGGCCCCACCTACAACAGCTAGAGAGCCGGGAACAGAGGCTTACACCTGTGTGCTCAGCCCACTGGCTCTGATACTGGAGACAGGCACTGCAGCCAGGAATCAGGAAACAGCCCTTTCCTCCCACCAGGCACCAGCACCGCTCCCCTATGACCCGCAAACTCACTCTAGAGGCTGAGCAGCTCCAGAGACTAGAGCTTCTGAGCAATACAGGGCACCACATAGAATTATGAAACGTCAAAGGAACCTGGTACAGACCAAAATCTCACAAACCCCAGAAAAAGGACCAAATGAAACTGAATTTACCAATCTTCCTGAAAAAGAGTTTAAAATAAAATTATCATAAACATGCTCATGGAGGTACAGAAAAATATTCAAGAACTCAAGAATGAATTTAAGATGGAGATTCAATCATTAAGAAATTCCATATCTGAAATGAAACATACAATGGAGGGATTTAAAAGCAGATTACATGTAGCAGAAGAGACGGTAAATGGAATATAAATTAGAGAAGAGGAATACAAAGAAGCTGAGGCACAGAGAGAAAAAAGCATCTCTAAGAAAGAAAGAATATTGAGAGAACTGTGTGACCAATCCAAAGGGAACAATATTCGCATTATAGGGGTACCAGAAGAAGAAGAGAGAGAAAAAGGGATAGAAAGTGTCACTGAGGAGGTAATTGCTGAAAACTTCCCCAATCTCGGGAAGGAGATAGTCTCTCAAGCCATGGAGGTGCACAGATCTCCCAACACAAGTGACCCAAGGAAGACAACATCAAGACATATAATAATTAAAATGGCAAAGAATAAGGATAAAGACAGACTTTTAAAAGCAGCTAGAGAGAGAAAAAAGATCACATATAAAGGAAAACACATCAGGCTATCATCAGATTTCTCAACAGAAACCTTACAGGCCAGAAGGGAGTGGCATGATATATTTAATGCAATGAAGCAGAAGGGCCTCGAACCAAGAATACTCTACCTGGCGAGGTTATCATTTAAATTTGAAGAAAGGAATAAACAATTTTAAGATAAGCAAAAGCTGAGAGAATTTACCTCCCACAAACCACCTCTACAGTGCATTTTGGAGGGACTGCTATAGATGAAAGTATTCCTAAGGCTAAAAAGATGTCACCCAAGGGATAGACAAAGAGTACAGAATATGATACCTAACATATAAAGAATGGAGGAGGAAGAAAAGGGAGGAAAAAAAAAACCTTTAGGTTGTGTTTGTAATAGTATACGAAGGGAGTTAAATTAGACTGTTAGATAGTAAGGGAATTGCCCTTGAACCTTTGGTAACCACAAATCTAAAGCCTGCAATAGAGATAAGTACATACCTATCGATAATCACCCTAAATGTAAATGGTCTGAATGCACCAATCAAAACACAAAGAGTCACTGAATGGATAAAATAAAAAGACGCATCTATATGCTGCCTACAAGAGACTCATTTCAACCCCGAAGACATACATAGACTGAAACCAAAGGGATGGAAAAAGATATTTCATGCAACTAATAGGGAGGAAAAAGCAGGAGTTGCAGTACTTGTATCAGACAAAATAGACTTCAAAACAAAGAAAGTAACAAGAGACAAAGAAGGACATTATATAATGATAAAGAGGTCAGTCCATGCACCCAACACAGGATCACCTAAATATGTGAAACAAATACTAACAGAATTAAAGGGGGAAATAGAATGCAATGCATTCATTTTAGGAGACTTCAACACACCACTCACTCCAAAGGACAGAGCAACAAGATAGAAAATAAATGAAGAGACAGACGCACTAAACAACATATTAGAACACATGGACCTAATGGACATCTACAGAACACTCCATCAAAAAGCAACAAGATACACATTCTTCTCAAATGCACATGGAACATTTTCAAGAATAGATCCTACACTAAGCCACAAAAAGAGCCTCAGTAAATTCAGAAAGATTGAAATTGTACCAACCAGCTTCTCAGATCACAAAGGCATGAAACTAGAAATAAATTACTCAAAGAAAATGAAAAAGCCCCCAAACACATGGAGGCTTAATAACATGCTCCTAAATAATCAATACATCAATGACCAAATGAAAACAGAGATCAAGCAATATATGGAGACAAATGACAACAATAATTCAATACCGCAAAATCTGTGGGACGCAGCGAAGGCTGTGCTAAGAGGGAAGTATATTGCAATACAGGCCTACCTCAGGAAAGACGAACAATCCCATATGAACGGTGTAAACTCATAATTAACGAAACTAGAAATGGAAACAAATGAGGCCCAAAGTCAGTAGAAGGAGGGACATAATAAAGATTAGAGCACAAATAAATAAATAAAGATTAGAGCACAAATAAATAAAATCAAGAAGAATAAAACAATAGAAAGAATCAATTAAAGCAGAGGCTAGTTCTTTGAGAAAATAAACAAAATAGATAAACACCTCACCAGACTTATCAAGAAAAAAAGAGTCTACACACATAAACAGAATCAGAAATGAGAAAGTAAAAATCACTATGGACACCACAGACATACAAAAAATTATGAGGGAATACTATGAAAAATTATATGCTAACAAACTGGATAACCTAGAAGAAATGGACAACTTTCTAGAAAAATACAACCTTCCAAGGCTGACCCAGGAAGAAACAGAAAATCTGAATAGACCAATTACCAGCAAGGAAATTGAATTGGTAATCAAAAAACTACCTAAGAACAAAACTCCTGGACCAGATGGTTTCACTCCTGAATTTCATTAAACATTTAGTGAAGATCTAATACCCATCCTCCTTAAAGTTTTCCAAAAAGTAGAAGAGGAAGGGATACTTCCAAACTCATTCTACGAGGCCAACATCACTCTAATACCACAACCAGGCAAAGACACCACAAAAAAAGAAAATTACAGACCAATATCCCTGATGGAACATACCTGCAAAAATACTCAACAAAATATTAGCAAACCGAATTCAGAAATACATCAAAAAGATCATCCATCATGATCAAGTGGGATTCATCCCATGATGCAAGGGTGGTACAACATTCGAAAATCCATCAACATCATCCACCACATCAACAAAAAAAAGAACAAAAACCACAGGATTATCTCCATAGATGCTGAAAAAGCATTTGACAAAATTCAACATCCATTCCTCATAAAAACTCTCAACAAAATGGGTATAGAGGGCAAGTATCTCAACATAATAAAGGCCATATATGACACACCCACAACCAACATTATACTTAACATCAAGAAGCTGAAAGCTTTTTCTTTAAGATCAGGAACAAGACAAGGATGCCCACTCTCCCCACTTTTATTCAACATAGTTCTGGAGGTCCTAGCCATGGCAATCAGAGAACACAGAGAAATAAAAGGCATCCAGATCGATAAGGAAGAAGTCAAACTGTCCCTGTTTGCAGATGGCATGATATTGTATATAAATACCCTAAAGAATCCACTCCAAAACTACTAGATCTAATATATGAATTCAGCAAAGTTGCGGGATACAAAATTAATGCACAGAAATCTGTTGCCTTACTATACACTAACGATGAACTAGCAGAAAGAAATCAGGAAAACAATTCCATTCACAATTGCATCAAAAAGAATAAATTACCTAAGAGTAAACCTAACCAAGGAAGTGAAAGACCTATACTCTGAAAACTACAAGACACTCATGAGAGAAATTAAACAAGATACCAATTAATGGAAACACATCCCGTGCTCATGGATAGGAAGAATTAATATTAAAATGGCCATCCTGCCCAAAGCAATCTACAGATTCAATGCAATCCCTATCAAAAGACCAACAGCATTCTTCAATGAACTAGAGCAAATAGTTCTAAAATTCATATGGAACCACAAAAAACCCCGAATAGCCGAAGCAATCCAGAGAAGCAAGAATAAAGCAGGGGAATTACCCTCCCTGACTTCAAGCTCTACTACAAAGCCACAGTAATCAAGACAATTTAGTTTGGGCACAAGAACAGACCCATACAGCAATGAACAGACTAGAAAGTCCAGATATAAACCCAACCATATATGGTCAATTAATATATGATAAAGGAGCCATGGATATACAGTGGGGAAATGACAGCCTCTTCAACAGCTGATGTTGGCAAAACTGGACAGTTACACATAAGAGAATGAAACTGGATTATTGTCTAACCCCATACACAATAGTAAACTCAAAATGGATCAAAGACCTGAATGTAAGTCATAAAACCATAAAACTCTTAGAAAAAACATAGGCAAAAATCTCTTGTACACAAACATGAGCAACTTCTTCATAAACATATCTCCCCAGGCAAGGGAAACAATAGCAAAAATGAACAAGTGGGACTATATCAAACTACAACACTTCTGTACAGCAAAGGACACCATCAATAGAACAGAAAGACATCCTACAGTATGGGAGAATATATTCATAAATGACATATCCGATAAGGGTTGACATCTAAAATATATAAAGAACTCACACACCTCAACAAACAAAAAACAAATAAGCCAATTAAAAAATGGGCAGAGGATCTGAACAGACACTTCTCCAAAGAAGAAATTCAGATGGCCAACGGGCACATGAAAAGATGCTCCCCATTGCTAATCATCAGAGAAATGCAAATTAAAACCACACACCTCACACCAGTGAGGATGGCCAACATCCAAAGACAAACAAGAAAAAATGTTGGCGAGGATGTGGAGAAAGGGGAACCCTCCTACACTGCTGGTGGGAATGCAAAATAGTTAACCATTGTGGAAGGCAGTATGGATCTTCCTCAAAAAACTCAAAATAGAAATACCATTTGACCCAGGAATTCCACTCCTAGGAATTTACCCTAAGAATGCAGCAGCCCAGTTTGAAAAAGACAGATGTACCCCTATGTTTATCGCAGCACTATTTACAATAGCCAAGAAATGGAAGCAACCTAAGTGTCCATCAGTAGATCAATGTATAAAGAAGATGTGGTACATATACACAATGGAATATTATTCAGCCATAAGAAGAAAACAAATCCTACCATTTGCAACAACATGGATGGCGCTAGAGGGTATTATGCTCAGTGAAATAAGCCAGGCAGAAAAAGACAAGTATCAAATGATTTCACTCATATGTGGAGTATAAGAACAAAGAAAAAAACTGAAGGAACAAAACAGCTACAGACTCACAGAACCTACAAATTGACTAACACTTACCAAAGGGAAAGGGACTGGGGAGGATGGATGGGAGGCAAGGGATACAGGGGGAAAAGCGGCATTACGATTAGCACGTATAATATAGGGGGGTGCACAGGGAAGGCTGTACAACACAGAGAAGACAAGTAGTGATTCTATTGCATCTTACTACGCTGATGGACAATGACTGTAATGGGTATGTATGTGTTGGGGACTTAATAATAGGGGGAGTCTAATAACCTAATGTTCATGTAACTGTACATTAATGATAGCAAAAAAGGGAGAATTAAAGGGTAGAGTTTTTTATGTGAAAAAAATAGTTAATTAGCTATTATGTGGATTTCATCTCCATTTTAAAGGGAATGAAATACTGACACATGCTACATAAAGAACAAAACTTGAAAACATGCTGAAAGAAGGAACAAGATGAAAGAAGCCAATCACAAAAAAATATATATTATATGATTTTGTTCAGATCAAAGTCCAGAACAGGGAAAACTATAGAAACAGAAAGTATATTAGTGGTTGCTCAGGGCTGGAGCCTAGTTATTAACAAGGGATATAGGGTTCACAGGTAATGGCTTTAGGGTTTCTCTTTGAGGTAATGAAAATGTTCTAAAAGCAGCTGTGGTAATGGTTGCAAATGTCTGTGAGTATGCTAAAAACTAACTGTATACTTTAAATGGGTGGATTGTATGGTATGTGAATTATATTCCAATGAAGACGGTAAAAAATATAAAAGCTTTTGCCATATAACAATAAATTGAATTAGTAATTTCCCACAAAACAATCCCAAGCCCAAATAGATTCACTGCATAACCCACAAGATATAAAATCAATACACAAAAATTGATTGTATTTATGTATACTAGCAACAAAAAATTAAAAAATAAAATGAAGACAATAATTCCATTCACAATAGCATAAAAAAGAATGAAATAGGGAAAAAAGCATGAAGTATAAAAGAAAGAAATGATAGATTAAACTTTATCAAAACTAAAAACTTGTAATTCAAATGACACCATTAAGAAAATGAAAAGATAAGCCACAAATTGAAAGTATTTGCAAATCATATGCACCCTGACTTTATAAAGAGCTCCTACAACTTAATTTTAAAAAGTCAATTAAAGATGAGCAAAAGATTTGAAAAGACTGTTCATCAAATATAAATAGCCATTAAGAACATGGAAAAATGCTCAACACCATTAATCATTAAGGAAATGCCATTTAAAACTACAAAATGAAATACTACCACACGTCCACTGGAATGGCTATAATAACAAAGACAGTGCCATTTGTGACAAGATGGATGAACCTGCGGGACATTATGCTACATGAAAAAAGCCAAAAACAGGAAGACAAATACCGTCTGATCTCGCTCACAAGGGGAATCCAGAAACAGAGGTAGAATGGTGGTTGCCAGGAGTTGAGAAGAAATGGAGAAGATACTGGTCAAAGGGTACAAACTTTCAGTTATAAATGAGTAATTGAATGAGTAAGTTCTGGGGGTCTAATGTATGGAATGGTGACTATAGCTAATAATGCTGTATTTTATCTTTGAGATCTCAAGTGTTCTCATTACACCGAAAAAAAGGTAACTGAGGTGATGAGTATATTAGCTTGACTGTAGTAATTTTAAAATGTATATCAAATCATCATGTTGTATACCTTAAAAATATACATTGTTTTTGTGAATTATACCTCAATAAACCTGTTAAAAAAAAAAAGACAAGACGAGCTAAGCATTGGTGAGAATTTAGAGAAACTGGAACCTTCTTACATGAAAATGAGATGAGAATGTAAAATTGGTGCAGACACTTTAGTGAACAGTTTGGTAGTTTCTTAAAAAGTTACATATCAACTTAACATATGATCTAGCAATTCCACTTTTAGGAATCTACCCAAGAGAAATTAAAATATACATCCACACAAATACATGTGTGAGAATATTCACAGCAGCATTATTTATGATAGCTGAAAACTTGAAACAATATAAATGTCCACTAGCTGGTAAATAGATATAATAATAATATGTAGTATATTCATACAATGGAATACTATTCAGTAATAAAGATGAATTAAACTATTGATACATTCTACAACATGGATTAATCGCAAAAGCTTTACGCTAAGTGAAAACAGCCAGATAGAAAAGATTATATATATTTGACATCATTTATATGTCCAGAAACAGCAGATCTATAAAGACAGAAACAAATTATCGTTTGGCTGGCTTGGAAGCAAAAAATGGGGACTGATTACAGAGACATGAAAGAATTTTTTGGAGTGATGTAAATGTTCTCAAACTGGATTTAAGTGATAGTTGTACAACTCTAAATTTACTAAAATGCATGTGTAATTAAAAGGGGTGAATTTTATGGTTTGTAAATTATACCTCAAGAATACTGTTTAAAAAAACAACTTTTTAAAAAACCGCTGGTAAGCACATATCCTATATATAATCCCTCTTCTATCTATTAATCTTGTACAATTTCCTATCAGAATGCTTTACCATACAGTGGCCTCTACTGGCCAAAAGGAGAGATTTTGATTAGTCGATCAGTAGTTACTTTAAGTTTTTTTATATTTATAAACTATCCACTACATAAATTAGGTCACAGAAATGTCTTTCTGAAAAAGAATGCTTAGGATATAAAATCTGAATTGTGCACATTCAGGGGAAAGCAGATGGGACAGACTAAGAACGAAAGGACCTAAGAAGCAGAAGCAAACTCGCTTGCTCTCAGTCTAAGCTGCTGCTATGAATAAACCTAAGAATACTTAAGAAAAAGAATTACTCATTGAGCTGACTGACCTCCCCAAGTCAATCAGTGCAGGAGCATATTCACAGAAAGATAGAAATGGAAAGCCCGTTATTACAGGTTTTGCTATATAAATAAAATGTAAACTAAAGAAGTCACTTGATTCTTTCACCTTTGGAGGGTAGAATAGCGTAATGACTAGAAGAGCTTAGAAGTTAGCTTGGATTGAACTTCTGGCTCCAACATTTACTCTCTCACTATGTGACCTTGGGTTTATTATTTAATTCATCGACATATCAGTCTCCATTTTTATAAAATGGAGAAAACATTTTATCTCAAAGCATTGCTGGGAGTGCTTAAGTCATAGTAATCATACATGTATTAGCTATAATTATTATTTCAGTTTAGAAACTGACAACAGATTTTTATTTTAAATGATCTGGAAATTCAAAATATTACATATTTATAAGATTCAAATTTACCAAACATTTTATTAAGCATCTAGTATGCCCAAAGCACCTTAAGCTTTAAAACACTAAAATACTAAAGAAACTATTGAAAATTATTAAATAGCTAACTATTCATTAACATAGAAAGATACACTAAATGAAAAAGATTACCAAGAAGTAATGCTATAATCACATATATATATTTATATACATTCACAGAAACATGTATGACTCAACCAAAATCAACTGATGATCATGTCTCAGTAGTGCAATAAAGATAAATTTTATTTATTTTACTTTTTCTTAAGTGTATTTTCTTATTTTTGTGCCATGAATATTTAACACTACTATTAAAAAAAAAGGAAAAGTTGAGATAACTATCATTAGTAACATCAGACACAGACTGGCTCAGGCAGTATATGGGCCATTAGTATCCTGGATTAGAACCCAAAAGCAAGACCTACAGGGCACAGAATATACTGTGATCTTCAATTAAAATAGAAGAAAGAATGAGTAACATTTATAACTCATTAAATGAGAGAATATTTAGAATATTTAATGCTTTAAAGTGCTGCTTCTAATAAATACAGGTGTTATTTAACTTAACATTTGTAGTAGTGCTCTAAGAGTAGAAAACAGAAAAAATTACCCTTAAATATTTTTGCCACAGTTAGAGGTACATAAGCATAACAGAAAATTATGCAAGAGGTTCTTTTGGTTAGGGATTCCACAAAAAGCAGGGTCACTGGGCCAAGGGAGAGGGCTGCTGTTTTCTATTAAAATAACATTAAGATTGAAGCATGACCTTGTCCTCAATAAGTGAGCTGCAGCTAAGTTCAGGACCTCCTGTGACCCAGGTATTATTGGAAATGATATATTAGCCCAACTAGTACCAATGAAGTCCACCTAGATTCTTTTTGAATTATCTCTCTATTCCCAGCATTATCTTATTAGCTTTTCTGTCACACAAAAAGGACATTCTGACATTTCCCCATTTGTTGGTTGAAGTAGAGGGACAGCAGAGGTTAACAGTGAGAATCACCTTCCCAAAACTATATGCTTTTCAACATCAATAGCCACTAAGGTTCTACTGCTACAAACACTAATGGGTCTTGATTATTTGGAAAGGAATAAAGCAAAATGTTAGAACTAAATTTTTCTTAAACAATCAGTAAATTAGTAAGGCTGAAAACTCACCTGAAAACATCTTTATAAAATCATCAGTAGACATGCTCATCACCACATCTGCTTGATCAGAGGGCTCTCCATATCCAACATTCCCACCCTTGTTCTTAAGATCAAGAAACCAAGTTCCACCATCTTCACCTACACAAAATACAGAGAAATAGAATTAAATGCCAAAGAAGCCCTGGTCTTAAACTGAATAATAGCTACAATCAGAATAATCTTAAGTAACGCTGTTTCCCAGGTTAAAATCCTCAGGCCTCTATACAATCTTTACCAAGCAAATCTTTACTAAGTATTTATCATGTGCCAGGCACTAGGCCAAGCTCTGAAGACTGCAATAACATGGTTCTTACAAAGGAGGAAATGCAGTGGGAGTCAGGCAAGCCCAGCGAAGCTGAGGTTTAAAAGTAAGAATTAGCCAGATGAACTGGAAAATGTATGGTAGGACTAGAAGGTGGAAAGAGTGGATAATGGTAGAAAGGAGCTTGTAAAGCAGTCCAGATGCAGAGCATCATAAGCCATGCAAAGGACATACTGATTCCATGCTAAGGACTGTGCCACAGAAGGAGAATGACCTAGGCTGCTACTTTAAACAGACCACCAACAGCAGTGTAGAGAGTATGTTGGAGAGGGATAAAAAGGATGTAGAAGACCAGTTAGGGTAGTGCTGGGATAGTTTCGGGGCTTGAGGATGAGTGCCTGGATTAGGACTGTGACAGTGGAAGTGGAGAAAAGTAGGCATATTTCAGAGATAATTTCAAAGCAAAACCACCACAAGACTAGGTATTGATTGAATATGATGAGGAAAAAGGTAGAGAGGTGTGTAAGAATGATATGCTAGTTTTTGGCTTGGGGAAACTGGGTAAATATTGGTGTATCTTTCCCCGAGAGCAGACTACTGAAGAAGAGCAGATTTAATAGGTAGTGCCAATTTTTCAGGTTGCAGCAGCTTTGTGACAGCCAAGTGAAGATGTCAAATGAAGTCTGATGAGGCTAGAAAGAGATACACAAGTAATCAGCTTGCATGGTCATTGAAGCCATAGGAGTGGTTGGGGCTTCCTAGAGAAATTGTAGGGTATAAAGAGCACTCAGACAATGATCTGAAGATCGTTTAGGGAAGGACAGAGGAGAAGCACCTAGTATAGGAGACTGATAAGGCATGATTATAGTCAAGGAAGGAAAGTTATTGTCAAGGAGCCAATGAAAGCGAGCATTTCTAGAAGGAAAGAGTGATTGACAGCATCAAATGTAGAGTAGTGACAAGGTAAGAACGTCAGCTGCCCACTGGTGATACAGAAGTCACTGAGGACCATGGTGAGAGGAAATTCAGTGGAATGGGGAAAAATGAAACCAGAGCTGGGTGACCCATTGATGAAAATTAGTTTGGCTCTAGAGGAGAGTACAAAGGTGAGGGTGTAAGTGGGACCAGGAAGGAGGGGTGGGGATGGTGTTTTGTTTCATTTTAAAGACAGAATAGACTGAGAATGTCAAAGTACCACTAAGAAGGAAGCTGTAGGATGAACAGGTAGAAGACAGGGCAAAATTAACAGCATGAAGTCCCTGAGGAGGCCAGAGGAAAAGGGATCTTGAACTTTGCTACTAAAAGTGTGATCCATGAACCATAGTACTGTCATCACCTGTCACAAATGCAGGATTCTGACCCCATCTCAGACCTGCTAAACCATAATCTGCTGTTTAGCATGATCCCAGGTGATCAGTATGAACAGTAAAGCCTAAGATGCATGAATCTAGAGTTGAGCTCTCCTCTACTGGGAGGGAAGAGAGGATGATGCTTATAATGGTTGATTTGATATTAGATGGTAATTTGTCTGTAGAACAATATCATCTCTGTGAAAGAGGAGATTTTCTGCTGAAACTGGAGGGAAGTCAAAGGAGAGGTGGGAATCTGAGGAGCCCTGAGAAGGTTTAAAATAGTTACTGTGGAAAATGAGGCAGTAAGCTGACCACAGAAATACAGAATTCAGACATGTTGATTAGACAGACCTCAGTTGAAGGAGGGTAACGATGAATTCTGCTGGTATAGATCCACTGGGTGGTGTGATGATTTCTTTTTTTTTTCTCTCTCTTTCATTTCTCCAGCAGGACTTAGCCGCAATGGTGGGGCAGCGAGACAGTGTGATTCATCTAGTACTAGGGTGTAGAGGTAGTAATATAAGCACAAAAAGTCCAGGAAGTTTAGAATACGGGCAAGAGGGTAAATGAGGCAATAGACCTTGGGTTCTCAGAACAGAAAGGGAAGTAAGAACAGGAAACGTGCAGATAAATTAAGATAAAGCAGAGGAAACAAAGGAAAGAAGAACCAATAATGTCAAAGACTGAGGTAGGAAGTTCTTAAAACTCTCAATGTGTTAATACTATATTGAGTAGAAAAATATTGAAAGGTTTTAAAAGGCTGACTACATTCAGACTAACTTGAATTATCTCAAAGACAAAAATGGCAAGGTGCCGGTGGTTGATAAATTACTGTACTGCACTACCTGTCATGATCCATATGCATATGCCCTTCTAAATAGGATTTTCCCTAGTTACATATGCCAAGGAGTTATTTAACACGAAGTATCTGTAATGAAATTTTATTTGACATGTGTCCATATGCACTGATCTTAACTTAAAAATACAAATCAGTAATTATTTGCTATCCTGAATGTCTACATTCCATGTAAGGATTCTGGATACAGCCAAAAATCAAGGTGATTACTCCTGAAGGCTGATTTTTTTTTCCAAGGGAAAATATCCTACTTTGTTTCATAAACACCCCAGATTATCAGACATAATCCTTACCTGAGAGTTCAAACTGATAGATTGCTTGAGTGGCTTTAACAACATCATCACTGACAGAGTCCATAATAATTCTAAATGTTTCTTCCACAGCTCCAGAACAGGGTTTTGCTGGTGGCTGTGGCTTCTCTTCTTTCAACTCTGGAACAGCACCTGTAAAATACTATCACTATAAATGGCTTTAAAGCCGAGGCAGTGTTAAGGCCACACTCAGAAGTAATTAATTAGCAGAACAGACTTGCTACCAGTTAGACCTGTTTGACCAAAATGACCTTAAATACATTCAATGGCAATTAAAGGCATAAATCAAACTGATGGGATAACAGCCAAACTCAGCAGTTAAGATTTTAAAAGTGAATGGTTTGTACTCTTCAAGTAGAAGAGTGATGCTCAAAATGGGTTGAAAAAACCAAACCACTATTAAACTATACAGTGTTGTTTATAATGAACACACCTAAACATACTACTGGAGTTTTAGGGGTAATAATTAATCACTCCTTCAGCATCCCCTCTGAGTTCTAAAACCAAGTGACAAAAGACAGGAGAGTCAGAAAGATGGAGATGAGCATATCAGCTATGTAATCAGCTGAATTGGAGACTGTAGCTTGAATCAACAGCCAAGTGAACTTCTTAATAACTTTACCTCTAAATGAAATTTATTCACCTAGTCCCTTCATCCCTGGATTGAACAGGCCTCCTCCCATCAGGGATTAGAAATGCCACTGCAAGTAAATAGGTACCATGTGGAAACTGAGAGCCTTCTCAGAAAGAACGGACACTCCTAAGAGTCTAAATCACTCTGCTAATCATCCATTTAGTGATCTACAGAAGATCCAGATTTACAATGGCTCAATTTATGGTTTTTTGACTTAATGATGGTGAAAGCAATATGCATTCAGTAGAAAGCACACTTCAAATTTTGAATTTTGATCCTTTCCCAGGCTAGTGATATGCGGTACAATACTCTCTTTTGTGATTCTGGGCAGCAGCAGTGAGCCAGAGCTCCTAGTCAGTCATACAATTATGAGGCTCAACAACTGATACAACTCTTCTGTACCCATACATCCAGATGTTTCTTACTTGCAGTACAGTATTCAATAAATTACATGAGATATTCAACACTTTATTATAAAATAGGCTTTGTGTTAGATGATTTTGCCCAACTGTAGGCTAATGTAAGTGTTCTGAGAATGTTTAAGTTTGGCTAGGTTAAGCTACGATGGTTCAGTAGGTTAAGTGTATTAAATGCATTTTCAACTTAACATAGGTTTATCAGGATGTAACCCCATGGTAAGCTGAGGAAGATCTGTATAAGAAAATCCTGTAACTTTCATAAAATGAAACACAAACCACTAAAATAAATATTACATTCATGTGATAGTACATAATACTAAATTGTCACTTCAAACTTTGTTTTTGAAGACAAAAATATTCACAATAGAATGTTATGTAAAAAGGGTGTATTTAATTAATATATGATCTAATATGATCCAGATAAAAGTATATCTGTGGGTATAAATTTTAAGTTATGTTTGCAAAAAAAAGAAAAAAAATTGACTGGAAGGAAATAAACCAAAATACAAAACAGTATTTGTATTTGGATGGTGGGTTACATGTGATTTTTAAAATTTTCTTTAAGCTTTTCAATACTTTTCTATACAGACTCATTTAAAATAACAAAATTGAGTGAAGTACATAACAAAATCTACTTGATGTGGCCAAAGCTATATATAAAGGGGTACATACACAGTCAAAAACTATTCTTTAAATGGAATAAAAAGAAAATTTTAGCCTAACAAAAAAAGGAATAAAAATGTGCATTCTCAAAAAAAACAGACAGGAGACAATAAACCAAAAAATGAATGAATTAGAAGGTTGCACAATTCTGTGAATATACTAAAAATCACTAAACTATACACTTTTAAAACAGTGAATTTTTGGCATATGTAAATTATGTCTCAAAGCTGTTATAAAAAAGTAACAAATCAGAAAACAGAAATACAATGAAAAATAAAATTTTTAATCTGGCTATTTTGACAAAAAATAATAAAATTCAATAAAATGGCAACTTTCTGACAAATTTAATCAAGGACAAAAGAAAGAAAAATAAACCTTAAAAGGGGGATAAAATAAGTATGGGATTTTAAAAATTACAAGTGAATACTACTTATCAACCTTTAAATTACGATTCAAATGGATGCTTATTTTTTTAATTTAAGAAAAAGCCAATAATTGAGTGAGAAAATAAAAACATTTTCAAAGAAATAACTTTAGAAAAGACCTAAATTATATTTGCAGGTGGGATATTTCAAATCTTCAAGTAAAAGAACAAAAAAAAAGAAAATTACCCAACTGATTACCATATTCAAAATATAACAAATTTATTACACTAAGAAGTATAGACACTAATCTAACTTACTTGATTAAAAATATATATCTTAACCAACCTCTAACATCTTCCTTATGGGTAAAATTTAAAGATTTGCCCACTAAAATTAAGAATAAAATAAAAATACCTAAAATAAATATTTTCAATTAATTTCCTAGAAGTTCGGTATATTAAGATACATGCCAGGAATAATCCTTTAAGACATAATTATCATATGCAGACAGCAAGTTTGACAACTTAGAAATTTCAAGGTAATTACTCAATGATAATTACAGCAACTAATATTTACAGAGGATTTATTATATCAAATTCACAGTACAATACACTATCATTACCTTAATCCTCATGTGGCTTCAATAAGGAGAGTAAACGACGAGAAAATTGTTTCAGAAAACTGAACTGACTTACCCAAGGTCATAGATGCAAGTAGCAGGGGCAGATCTGAACTCAGATCTGTCTTATGTATTCAGTCTATACTTTCACTAACTATTGTCTCTGTGTTAAAAACTATTAAAAGTCTTAAGAGGAGAGGATGAGGGGGGATAAAGGGGCACAAAAATTCCCAATCACAATGTAGGTTGGTCCTGGGGATGGCAGTACAGCATGGAGAATATAGCCAATGATTCTGTAACATTTTCCTATGTTGACAGACAGTAACTGCACTAGTCAGGGTGAGGATTTGATAATGTGGGTAACTGTTGAATCACTGTATTGTACAATTGAAACCAACAGAAGATTATATATCAACTATACTTCAATAAATAAAGTCCAAAAAAAAAAAGCTCATGAAGATAACCAGACATAAAATATATATCTATGTTAGTTCCCCCTTTTTATTTATAACTTGCCTTGTTTCAGAAAGCTTTTCAATATGTTTATTAAAACAAACATGATGCAAGATAAAGTAAAAAGAAGCAAGTACAGTTTAAAAGTGTCAACTGGAATGCTCAGAAACTCACCCAAGGTTACACATTAAGTGGCACAGCAGGAATTCAAACCCAGGCAGTCTGACTCCAGAGCCTGCAGTTTTATCCACTGGGTAAACCCCACATTTTCTTCTATATCTATCTAATTTTTAGATAGCCACCATAAAAGCTGAACATAGCATCGTGACCTAAAGTCATCAAAACTGGACCAAGCAGAGGTTGCTAAAAGTGGGAATAGCAAAGACACAGGATTCTTTCAGATATCTGTAGGCAAGAAATACATAGGCAAGTATTTGGTTTTAATAGTTACAGCATAGAGAAGTTCTCATTTAAAATAAATAACTGCTGGAACTCATCCCTTACTAGTAGGTGACTAGTTCAGGTGATCTGTCTATTATGCTAGCTGTATCACTGGTATCACCTGAGGTGCCAAGGAGATGGCGGCAAAACTTTAGTGTAGCCAATGACATATCCGATAAGGGGTTGACATCCAAATTATATAAAGAGCTCACGCACTTCAACAAACAAGAAACAAATAAGCCAATTAAAAAATGGGCAGAGGAGCTGAACAGACAGTTCTCCAAAGAAGAAATTCAGATGGCCAACAGGCACATGAAAAGATGCTCCACATCGCTAATTATCAGAGAAATGTAAATTAAAACCACAATGAGATATCACCTCACACCAGTTAGGATGGCCAACATCCAAAAGACAAACAACAACAAATGTTGGCAAGGATGTGGAGAAAGGGGAACCCTCCTACACTGGGGGTGGGAATGTAAAATAGTTCAACCATTGTGGAAAGCAGTATGGAGGTTCTTCAAAAAACTCAAAATAGAAATACCATTTGACCCAGGAATTCCACTCCTAGGAATTTACCCTAAGAATGCAGCAGCCCAGTTTGAAAAAGACATACGCACTCCTGTGTTTATCACAGCACTATTTACAATAGCCAAGAAATGGAAACAACCTAAGTGTCCATCAGTATATGAATGGATAAAGAAGATGTGGTACATATACACAATGGAATATTATTCATCCATAAGAAGAAAACAAATCTGACCATTTGCAACAACATGGATGGAGCTAGAGGGTATTATGCTCAGTGAAATAAGCCAGGCAGAGAAAAACAAGTATCAAATGATTTCACTCATCTGTCGAGTATAAGAACAAAGAAAAGACTGAAGGAACAAAACAGCAGCAGACTCACAGAACCCAAGAACTGACTAACAGTTACCAAAGGGAAAGGGACTGAGAGGATGGGTGGAAAGGGAGTGATAAGGGGGGAAAAGGGCTATTACAATTAGCACACAGTGTAGTGTGGATAGGGGTGGGGGAGGGCACGGGGAAGGCAGTATAGCACAAAGAAGACAAGTACTGATTCTATAGCATCTTACTACGCTGATGAACAGTGACTGTAATGGGGTATGTGGTGGGGACTTGATAATAGGGGGGGTCTAGTAACCATATGTTGCTCATGTAACTGTATATTAACAATAGCAAAAAAAAAAACTTTAGTGTAGCCCCAAAGGACATCTGGCAAGTGGTAAATTGCATAATTTATCACCTGTAATATACAGACACAGCAAGACTTTGCACAAGAGAATAAAACTTCAGGAGACAAAAAACAAATCAGTAATATATTTGAAAGGTACAGTCAGGAGACTACAAATATATAAACTCAAATGAGAAAGAGATATTTAAAGCATTTAAATAGCTTAAAAAAAAAAGACATATGGCTACTAGCAGCCCCTGTCATAGCCTCTCCTAATTTCACATTAAATAAATATAAAAATGAAAAAAAAAGACAAATACTAGACATCACATAAGACTAAGATACCATCTGTCAGAATCTAGGAAAAAATGTTCAGTAACTGTAAGGTAGACAAGTCAGCCTAAGAAACACAGGACTGCCTAGGCTTCCCCCTCATGAAAGATCTCAAAGGAAGAATAGCTGTGCTCACCTAAATGAAGAAGGAAGGTTCTCACATTTTTAAACCACTGGATCAGACTCTGAGCTTGTACCAACCAGAAGACTGGGATCTGTCTCTCAGTTCTCAAACACTGCTTTTTAAGAAAGATTTGAAAACTTTCAAATCTGATTTCAAAGCTTGTAGTCCTCAAATAACAAAGGAGCAGGCAGCAGGGAAAGTCCTGGTGGGGGGGTTCATCCTGGGCAGTACCTGCCCCAAAGCATTAACTGATAAGAGACAGGGAGGGGAAGAACCTTGCCAGCAGGGCGTGCTGGGGAAAGCACTCTTTCAGCAAAGGAGATAAAAGAAGGTCCAATGTCAGCCTTGCCACAAGCACTAGTTACATGCCTAACAGGTACAACAGAGACTCTGGCTTGAGAAAGGATTTCCACCAGATGGAGAGGCTGTGGAGCCATAAACAATGTAGTCATTTGACTACACTGGCTCTAGAAATATTTCCTAACATGAGGATGAATTAACAGAGGGGAAAAATAACCTGATGCTTATCAAAAAAAATGTACAAGCGTAATGGAACCTTATTCTGAAGAACAAAAGTCTCTCTCTAAAAATATGAAACTATGAAAGCCACAGAAATCCCTCCACATGAAAACTACATGTAATGGGCAGGAAGTCATATATAACTGGCTGAGATGAAAAGACAGGAGAGTAATATGAAGAAGGAAATGGGAAGTAAAAGAAAAAAATACAAGAGCAAAATTTAAAGAAACATTAGAGGCAACAAAACCAGGGATGAAAATGTCACAAATCTTATCAGCAATATAGAGCACAAACTTGAAAAAGTCTCCCAGAATGCAGAAAAGAACAAAATGAAAAATAGTAAGAGGTGGCCTCTTATGGACCTCTGAGTGATAAACTGTGCAGTCAACATACAATGGCTTTGGAGACAAATGTCACCTCAAAGAGCTGTCAGATCCTAGATCAGAATATTGGACTATTCCTGTACAAATATATTAATGTATCTACATAAAATGTCAAATAGAATTGTTGACTGAACTAGGAAGAACAGGGAAAGAGAGGTAGAGCAGCAAAGGCCCTCTCCGGCACTGTACAGGGAAGAAGCTTTAGCCAAAGGAAGCTGAGTACTCTGACCTCAAGGGTAAGGGCATCCTTCACATGGAGATGGAAATACGGATTGCAGTCAATGCACTTGACATATCTGATCCCACAGGCAGAACCACTGCAATCAAAGCATGATGCCGATAAACACTTATCTTACATTTTACTTATCTAAACTCTATTGTTCTGATTCCATGGTCACAAAACCACCTTCTGATTATGATGCTGAACCCTAGGTAATTACACCCAAAGGGAGAAAATAGGCTGACCATGGCAACTACATGTTTAGTCCATTAGATGGCAACTGCTCCCTGTAAATTAATAAATTGGATTACAGGGATGGGGGGAGCATATGCTAATTTAAAGGACTTTTAAGCATTCAGGAGTTAGAAAAGCAATTTAAATTTACTGGTTACGGATATGAGCTTTGTAATTCAAGAAATAATGAATTTAAATCCTGACTGTACCATCCTCCAGCTATATGATCTCAGATGGAAAACGGGGATAATACCCATCTTATGGGACTGATAAAGTGTTAAATGAGACAAAGCATGCAGAGTACAGCTGACTCTGGAACAACTCGGGGGTCAGGAGCAACAACCTGCTGCAGTCGAAAATCCTTTCAATATTTTTCAAATTTTCTATAATAAAATGTTGCCTTTTTTATTACCTAAATAATTTTTTAAACTATTTTTAAAATTTTGGACAAAGGTAAAATAAAGATAGAGAAGATAAGATTGAGTCAGAAATAGGGTTTGGCACTAAAATGCATTGTACAATGTAAAGTTCTGTAAGTTTGCTAAAAAGGTTTTAGAGGAAATTTGTTCCTAAATTTTCTAGTAGCTATCTAAAGAAAATCTGTGATCACTTAGAAGATTCATAGTGTCTATAAGACAAAAATAAGGGAAAGGCCCTGGAGAGAAGCTCATCTATTCTTATTAATAAACCATGAGAGGAATTCTTCTAATAGGTATTTGCTAAGCAGTGTTTCTTCTGACATCTTTCAGTAAGCTAGTGGCATAATGCCAGAACACAAAGGCTAAAATGTAAACTCTGGGCCAATTCAAGGGGAATATTGTTTCTGAATTATTAAAACAAAGCAAAGTAAAACCAAAACCTCCTTTAAAGTTAATTTCTCCCATAAAGTAGTCAAGCATAAATGCTGGAATGGTGTTTGATGTGTTTTGATGTGACACATTTTTTACTTAAAATAAAATAACACATCAACATGAAATACCCAAAAGCAGTGTCAAGGAAAATAATAAAATCTTAAAAAAGTGTTTGGTTTTTTTGTAAGGTAACTTTTTTTTAAATCAAATGAAAAGAATATCTTACTGGTAAAAGGAAAAGACAACTTTCTTTGCTAGAATTACAAAATGGTTTGAAGGCAGAAATGTCCAATTCTATATTTTGGGAGAAATACAAATGCTAGTATCTTTATTTTCCTACATAAAATATAGTCTACATCTTACCATGTGATTCCATTTTCTGGGTAATTGTATCTGGGTGTTCATCCAAGAAGAAATCTGGTACCAAAGGATGGCCTGAAAAATTTACCCCCAAAATAATCAGGTTCCTGTAACAACTTCAGTATATTAATATTTTAACACCTGTTTAATAAACATTATATCTGTTTTTATTTTAATGATCATTCTGGTGCAACAGAAAAGACTCCCATTAGAACTGTCAGACTATGTGACCTTCATGAAGCTAAAATACTTTTCCCATAGGCAGTTATCCTCTTCTCCTATGGCAAATTTCATCTTTAAAATCCAACCAGAGTCAGCTGTTAATGTTAAGCTCTTAACTGCTCTTCCAGGAGCCTTTGCCCCCATATTTATCCATGCAACTCTTCTTTCCTATATCCCCCCAAAGTGCTCAGGACTCATTTGTTACCTGGGCCCCAAGAAGATGGCGGTTTCTCATTAAGATGGACCTGTTTCCTGTCTCTGTCTTTATCTGTCTGTCTCAGAAGATTAAAAAAACTGGAGGTCTGGAATGAGCTGGATTTTGTTACATACTAACAACTATCATAGTATCTAGTCATATTAAGTTTTCAAAGCTTGATAGGATTTTAAATTTAAATCAAACTAAAATCTTTGTGCCCAATGACACTGTGTTTTTAAAACTAAAAATGTTAATTATACTGTACCAGGACCCAGAAGACCTGGATCTGGTCAGGTTCTGCCACTTATAAGCTGACTGCTCTTAGGCAAGGGCTTAATCTCTTTAAGCTTGTTTTCCTACTGTAAATATTAACTACTGAATGCTGTGATTGTACCATATGTCAGGCACTGTGCCAACCACATTACACACGCTATTGCATTTACTTCTTAAAAAATCCTGTGTGGAAAGTATCGTTCCCTTAATTTTACCAATAAGGAAAGTGAGATGATATGCCTGAAGTTGTACAGCTAGTGATAGGGAGCAGCTGAGCTGGAATCTGAACAACCTGGGTTATCTCCTCACAAATTCTGCGTTTTTAATCATTAAACAATATTGCTTCCCTCACAAGAATTGCTATGAAGGTTTAATAGATAATGTATGTAAGTGCTTTGTGAACTATAAAGAGCCAATGAATTCAATTCAATTCAAAGTGAAAGGCAGGTATGATACTAATATAAGTATGTCATTTCTGTCATCTAGCTCAACTGAATGAATAATATTTAAAATATACTTTAGCACAATATAATTCTCATTTATGGCTATACTGTCTATTATTTAGTACACATTATATCTTATACATAAAATAAAAATAAATTATCACCATAATGATCTGCAACTTGAGAGGAATAATGATTTTTGAACCATAGGACCTTCTGAGACCTTCTCAAATCACACCCTCGTACACACAACAGACCTTGTTCACTTTCACCATCTATCTTTAAGCTACTCTAAGAGACTGCATTGAAAAGACAAACATTTGGAAAGTCTATAATCTTAAAAGAATTTTGCAAAAATATTATACTACTGTATCATCTGTTACCATACCCTTGAACAAAATCTTTACTCTGTGATTTTAAGACCAACTTTAAAAACTAATTTTCATTTTTTTGTTTCAAGATTTAGAAATGGCTTAATAGTGTGTGACCTTCTGTATCCATTTATCATTTAAAAACCCCTCAATTCATTTCTATTTTTCCTTTCTCGCTTTTTTAAACTTGTGTCAGTGCAGGTTTTTCCCTTCATTGAACGGACAGCTTTTAAAAGAACATATTAAATTTATAATCCCACAAACACGCACACAAAACAGATGTGTGTTCATTGCAGAAAATGTGGAAAAACAAGTCACTCCTTTAAAAACTGAAAGCATTACCTGGTTTAACTGCATAGATGTCAAAATTCTTTATTCCTTCTTCTTTTAAGATATTTTCATCAATAATAAAGTTGCCAGTAAAACTTTTTGGCTTTTTGAAAATGGAATATGCAGCATCTGCAATGATGTCAACTTTTCTACACTGGCTTTCGATACCAGATCCTCCCAGCATATCCATAGCAGCAGTGTGTATGGCTGCAGAGGAAACAGACATACACATACATAACTCCAAATCAAATAATAGGATGGTGCAAGGAATAGGCAAGACAGCTAATCTCGTTATTTCTCAGATGATGAAAACAAGGTCCGGAAGCTTAAGGGATTTGCCAAATGTTCTACTGACCTAACAGGGTGGAAAAGACATGTACCTTACTCTACATGATACTGCCTTTACAGAACTCCTTCATGAGACTCAAAGCAAAATTCATTCAGCTTCTGGTTTAGAATGCTCAAGTATTTGCATACTATTCTTGAGAGTCAAGAAAGCCAATATGGTACAATAGAAAGAGCACTGAGCTGTAAGTGAAGTGAGTAGGATTTCTGTACCAACTATGCCATGATTTTTGGCAAGCCACATTAGCATCGCTGGGCCTCAGTTTCCTGCCTCTAAAATATGAAGCTTCTTTCTTAAGTTTATCATCTCCTGTTCCCTTCTACTAAAACGTAGACACTTTGTTCATCATGTGTGCTCAGCACTGAAAACAATGAGAAATGCACCTCAAGCCTACAATAAATTCAGTTGGATTTTGGAGGCCCCTTTAATTCAGATACTACTTTTATGCAGGAAATACTAGAAAATAAGAAGAATCAAAAGGAAGAATTTTTAAAGTACTTACAATCCCCCTACCCAGAGATAATTCCTATTAATATTTCCATATAGTTTCACTGTTTCAGGTGCATATTTTTAAAATCTTTTTTATGAAATAATTTGAAAGTCTACGATTAATAGTACACTACTAATTACACATTGTCAAAATTGTGAACAGTACCTTATCTCATTTACTTACATGTACCTTAGCTTATATTTAAAGCAATGAAAGTCAATTTAACTGTACTTTAGGTTTCGGAGTTTCTAGTAATTTAGATAACTTCAAACCATTGTTGAACCATCATTTAAAATCATCACATACTGAAATAACTTATATAATTCAGTCTATAAATGAAAAGTTTTGTTGTTTTAAAGAGCCACTGCTCCCTTTTCCATGCATTCAATAAATACTTACTGAGCACTAGTGTAGGGACTGCAGACAAATGCGTGGACAAAACAGACAAAAGGCCCCTACCTTCATGGCAGTTACATTCTAACACACATCCCTGTTCAAAGAGTGCACAATGAATTGGGGAATTTCCTAAAAGTTAGAAAGTTAGAAAATAACATCTCTACTTTATATCTTAAAGTTCCTTTATTAGGAAAAAGTTTACTCACCCAATATTTCAAGACCTCTCATCTTGCTTGTGAAATGATTATCTTACTAATACAAAATAGCAGCCAATATTTATTAAGTATGCCTTTTGCTGGGCATGCTGCTGTATATAGTTCACACACATTCTCTGAATGAATTCTTTAAGGTAAGTACTATTATTATTCCCATTCTACAGATGACAGCACTCAGGCCAGAGGGGGTAAGTAACTTATCCAAGGTTACAGGAGCTAGAATTCAAATACCAGGCAGCTTGACTTCAGGGCCAGGATCTTAGCCACCATGTGACCATTGGGTCATCCTTTGTTAACCAACATTCTCAGAGTTATCATCTCACTCCTATGAACTGCAAAATTTTTCTGTAAATATTTCCATATAGTCCCCACTGAGATTGTAGGCATACATATACACCCTAGTCTCAGAGTAGACTATAGAAGGGTATAAGAACTCTTCAACATCCTAAATTAAGAATATGTCATAGGCAGACCTGAGAGATTAAAGATGGCGGCATGAGAGGTGAGACATAGGCTTCCTCCTAAAACCGCATACAATATGAAAATATAACTAATACAACTAATCCTGAAACAGCAACAGGAAGAGGACTGCACCAAACTGCATACACCTGGAGAAAAGAATAAACCTCATGGAACAGAGTAACATACCAAAGCCGTAGCCCAGTGGGACCCAAGCCTTCCCCCACCCCAGCTCTCTGTGGGGAGGAAGAGAAACAGAGCAGGGAGGGAGTGGAGGCCTGGGACTGCTGAATACATAACTCTGGAACTCTGATCTGGGAGCAAAACCTACACTTCATGGCGTTTTCATGGTACTCTCATGATTAGGGGGTTGGAAAGCTAAGACAGGCAGAATACCTGGAGAGACTGAGATTCCAGCTGCTTGTGGTAAGTAGGGACCCATATTCAGCTGCTCTGGGACAAAAGAAAGGCAGGCAGTCTAAAAGACTTCCTAACAGCAAAAGGGCTGCTAAACGGGGAAGGACTGCACAGAGCTTATTGCTCAGGAGAAAAACAGGTAGACAAAATTGTCCGGGTGCACTCTGCCTAGCAGGTTGGAACTTTCACAACCTTTATGAGCTCCAGCTCCCTGGCTGGCTACCCAGCTCCAAGGACACCCTCCTTGATAAGAAGCCTACTTAGCCTTTCTCCCAGCCAGCCCCACCTGGCTTGCAAACTGACAAACCCTACCCTGGTGTTAGGCCAGCCAGAGGGAAGTCCTGTCTACAGCAACTACAAACACAAAGCACAGAGGCTTATACCTCTGTGCTCAGCCACTGGTTCTGGCAGTGGAGACAGGCACAGAGGACAGGAAGCAGGAAAGAGCTCTTTCCTCCCCCCAGGCACCAATACCGCTCCCCTAGGACCCCTGACATTCCTTCAGGAGCTGAGGAGCTCCAGAGAGTAGAGCTTCTGGGCACTACAGGGCGCCATATACAAATATGAAACACCAAAGGAACCTGGTTCAAAGTAAAATTATGAATAGGAATACAAACCCTGAGAAAGATTCAAATGAAATCAATCTCATAAATCTGCTTGAAAGGGATTTCAAAATAAAAAGCATTAACATGCTCATGGATGTACAGAAAATATTCAAGAACTCAGGTAGGAATTCCAGTCGGAGATCCAATCAATATGGAACACAGTATCAGAAATGAAACATACAATGGAAAGTTTTAAAAGCAGATTAGATATGGTGGAGGAGATGATAAATGAAACAAAATTAGAGAAGAGGAATACAAAGAAGCTGAGGCACAGAGAGAAAAAAGGATCTCTAACAATGAAAGAATATTGAGAGAACTGTGTGACCACTCCAAACGGAAAAATATTCGCATTATAGGGGTACAAGAAGAAGAAGAGAGAGAAAAAGGGATAGAAAGTGTCTTTGAGGAGGTAATTGCTGAAAACTTCCCCAATCTGGGGAAGGAGATAGTCTCTCAGGCCATGGAGGTACACAGATCTCCCAACACAAGGGACCCAAGAAAGACAACACCAAGACCTATAGTAATTAAAATGGCAAAGATCAAGGATAAGGACACACTATTAAAAGTAGCCAGAGAGAGAAATAAGATCACATACAAAGGAAAACGCATCAGGCTATCATCAGACTTCTCAGCAGAAACCTTACAGGCCAGAAAGGAGTGACATGATGTATTAAATGCAATGAAGCAGAAGGGCCTTGAACCAAGATTACTTTATCCAGCAAGGTTATCATTTAAATTTTAAGGAGGTATTAAACAATTTCCAGATAAGCAAAAGCTGAGAGAATTTACCTCCCACAAACCATCTCTACAGTGTATTTTGGAGGGACTGCTATAGATGGAAGTGTTCCTAAGGTTTCATAGCTGTCACCAGAGGTAATAAAACCACAGTAAAGAAAGTAGGACAACTAATTACTAGGCAAATGCAAAATTAAATTAACTATCCACAAAGTCAATCAAGGGATAGACAAAGAGTACAGAATATGATACCTAATATATAAAGAATGGAGGAGGAAGAAAAAGGAGGAGAAAAAAAAAGAACCTTTGGATTGTGTTTGTAATAGCATATTAAGTGAGTTAAGTTAGACCCTTAGATAGTAAGGATGTTAACCCTGAACCTTTGGTAACTACGAATTAAAGCCTGCAATGGCAATAAGTACACACCTATCAATAATCACCATAAATGTAAATGGACTGAATGCACCAATCAAAAGACATAGAGTGACTGAATGGATGAAAAAGCAAGACCCATCTATATGCTGCCCACAAGAGACTCACTTTAAACCCAAAGACATACACAGACTAAAAATGAAGGGATGGAAAAAGATATTTCATGCAACTAATAGGGAGAAAAAAGCAGGAGTTGCAGTACCTGTATCAGACAAAATAGACTTCAAAACAAAGAAAGTCACAAGAGACAAAGAAGGAGATTACATAATGATAAAAGGGTCAATCCAACAAGAAGTTATAACCATTATAAATATCTATGCACCCAACACAGGAGCACCTACATATGTGAAACAAATCCTAACAGAATTAAAGGGGAAATAGAATGCAGTGCATTCATTCTAGAAGACTTCAACACTCCACTCACTCTGAAGCACAGATCAACCAGACAGAAAATAAGTAAGGAGACAGAGGCACTGAACGACACATTAGAACAGATGGACCTAACAGACATCTACAGACCTCTACACCCAAAAGCAGCAGAATACACATTTTTCTCAAATGCACATGGAACATATTAAAGAATAGATCATATACTAGGCCACAAAAAGAGCCTCGGTAAATTCAAAAAGATTGAAGTTGTACCAACCAGTTTCTCAGACCACAAAGGTATGAAACTAGAAATAAATTATGCAAAGAAAATGAAAAATCCACAAACACATGGAGGCTTCAGAACATGCTCCTAAATAACCAATGGATCAATGACCAAATAAAAACAGAGATCAAGCAATATATGGAGACAAATGACAACAATAATTGAACACCACAAAATCTGTGGGATGCAGCGAAGGCCGTGCTAAGAGGGAAGTATATTGCAATACAGGCCTACCTTAGGAAAGAAGATCAATCCCATATGAACAGTCTAAAGTCACAATTAATGAAACTAGAAAAAGAAGAACAAATGAGGCCCAAAGTCAGCAGAAGGAGGGACATAATAAAGATTAGAGCAGAAATAAATAAAATTGAGAAGAATAAAACAACAGAAAGAATCAATGAAAGCAGGAGCTGGTTCTTTGAGAAATAAACAGAATAGATAAACCCCTAGCCAGACTTATCAAGGAAAAAAGAGTCTACACACATAAACAGAATCAGAAATGAGAAAGGAAAAATCACTACAGACACGACAGAAATACAAAGAATTATGAGAGAATACTATGAAAAATTATGTGCTAACAAACTTGATAACCTAGAAGAAATGGACAGCTTTCTAGAAAAATACAACCTTCCAAGGCTGACCCAGAAAGAAACAGAAAATCTAAATAGACCAATCACCAGCAAAGAAATTGAATTGGTAATCAAAAAACTACGTAAGAACAAAACTCCTGGACCAGATGGCTTTACCACTGATTTTATCAAACATTTAATGAAGACCTAATATCCATCCTCCTTAAAGTTTTCCAAAGAGTAGAAGATGGAATACTTCCAAACTCATTCTATGAGGCCAGCATCACTATAATACTAAAACCAGGCAAAGACACCACAAAAAAGAAAATTACAGACCAATATACCCGAGGAACATAGATGCTAAAATAATCAACAAAATATTAGCAAACTGAATTCAAAAATACCTCAAAAAGATCATTCATCATGATCAAGTGGGATTCATCCCAGGATGCAAGAATGGTACAACATTTGAAAATCCATCAACATCATCCACCACATATACAAAAAGGACAAAAATGACATGATTATCTCCATAGATGCTGAAAAAGCATTTGACAAAATTCAATATCCATTCATGATAAAAACTCTCAACATAATAAAGGCCATATATGACAAACCCACAGCCAACAGTATACTTAATAGCGAGAGGCTGAAAGCTTTTCCTTTAAGATCGGGAACAAGACAAGGATGCCCACTCTCCCCACTTTTATTCAACATAGTTCTGGAGGTCCTAGCCACGGCAATCAGACAAAACAAAGAAATAGAAGGCATCCAGATTGGTAAGGAAGAAGTCAAACTGTCCCTCTTTGCAGATGACCTGATATTGCATATAAATACCCTAAAGAATCCACTCCAAAACTACTAGATCTAATATCTGAATTCAGCAAAGTTGCGGGGTACAAAATTAATGCACAGAAATCTGTTGCATTCCTATACACTAACGATGAACTAGAAGAAAGAGAAATCAGGAAAACAATTCCATTCACAATTGCATAAAAAAGAATAAAATACCTAGGAATAAACCTAACCAAGGAAGTGAAAGACCTATACTCTGAAAACTACAAGACACTCATGAGAGAAATTAAAGAAGATACCAATAAATGGAAACACATCCCGTGCTCATGTATAGGAGAATTAATATTGTCAAAATGGCCATCCTGCCTAAAGCAATCTACAGATTCAAGGCAATCCCTATCAAAATACCAACAGCATTCTTCAGTGAACTGGAGCAAATCATTCTAAAGTTCATATGGAACCAAAAAATACCCCAAATAGCCAAAGCTATCCTGAGAAGGAAGAATAACGCTGGGGGAATTATGTTTCCCAACTTCAAGCTCTACTACAAAGCCACAGTAATCAAGACAATTTGGTACTGGCACAAAAACAGACCCATAGACCAATGGAACAGACTAGAGAGCCCTGATATAAACCCAACCATATATGGTCAATTAATATATGATAAGAGAGCCATGGACATACAATGGGGAAATGACAGCCTCTTCAACAACTGGTGTTGGCAAAACTGGACAGCTACTTGCAAGAGAATAAAACTGGATTATTGTTTAACCCCACACACAAAAGTAAACTCAACATGGATCAGAGACCTGAATGTATGTCATGAAACCATAAAACTCTTAGAAGACCACATAGCCAAAAATCTCCTGAATATAAGCATGAGCAACTTTTTCCTGAATGCATCTCCTCGAGCCAGGGAAACAAAAGCAAAAATGAACACATGGGACTACGTCAAACTAAAAGCTTCTGTATGACAAAGGACACCATCAACAGAACAAAAAGGCATCCTACAGTATGGGAGAATATATTTGTAAATAACATATCTGACAAGGGGTTAACATCCGAAATATATAAAGAACTCACATGCCTCAACACCCAAAAAGCAAATAACCCAATTAAAATATGGGCAGAGGATATGAAGAGACAATTCTGCAAAGAAGAAATTCAGAGGGCCAACAGACACATGAAAAGATGCTCACATGACTAATCATCAGGGAAATGCAAATTAAAACCACAATGAGATATCACCTCACACCAGTAAGGATGGCCTGTATTGAAAAGACTAAGAACCACAAATGCTGGTGAGGATGCAGAGAAGGGGGAACCCTCCTACACTGCTGGTGGGAATGTAAGCTAGTTCAACCATTGTGGAAAGCAATATGGAGGTTCCTCAAAAAACTAAAAATAGAAATACCATTTGACCCAGGAATCCCACTCCTTGGAATTTACCCAAAGAATACAACTTCTCAGATTCAAAAAGATATATGCACCCCTATGTTTATCGCAGCACTATTCACAATAGCCAAGATATGGAAGCAACCTAAGTGTCCATCAGTAGATGAATGGATAAAGAAGGTGTGGTACATATACATAATGGAATACTATTCAGCCATAAGAAAGAAACAAATCCTACCATTTGCAACAACATGGATGGAGCTAGAGGATATTATGCTCAGTGAAATAAGCCAGGTGGAGAAAGACAAGTGCGAAATGATTTCCCTCATTTGTGGGGTATAATAACACAGCAAAATTGAAGGAACAAAATAGCAGCAGACTCACAGACTCCAAGAAGGGACTAGTGTTTACCAATGGGGAGGGGTGTGGGAAGGTGGGTGGGGAGGGAGGGAGAAGGGGATCTAGGGGTAGTATGTTTAGTACACATGGTGTGGGGGGTCACGGGGAAAACAGTGTAGCACAGCGAAGGCAAACAGTGAATCTGTGGCATCTTACTACACTGGTGGACAGTGACAGCATTGGGGTATGGGTGTGGACTTGATAATATGGGTAAAAGTAGTAATAACCACATTGTTTTTTCATGTGCAACCTTTATAAGAGTGTATATCAATAATACCTTAATAAAAAAAAGAATATGTCATATATGGATATGTGTCACATTTGTTTGTATGTGTAGACACACACATACAACATAAGAACAAGGAATGACTTCCCCAAACAACCTACCTTTACTTTAATGATCTTTCTATGGGTGATACAAAGAAGGCATAACTAGATAGTCAAAAATCAGGAAGTGAGTCATAGCATTATTCTTAGCAAGATTTTGGAATGCCATAGACTAACCCAACATGTTGTAAAACTGGTAACAGTAAAAACAAATTAACAATAGGACTGATCAAGTGAAATTCACTGATTTCTGGGAAAGAAAACAAGCAAGGTTTGTAATGAAATCTGATATACCTCAGATCATATGAATCCTAAAGGTGACCCTAAACCCTACGTATTAAGGAAGAACTGAATAAGTATTTAAAAGCTTCTGGTTGATTCTCCTGATTGCAAGGTGCTCAGTTAACAAGAATCTTAAATCAAGCAAAGATTTTCTTCCACATAAACATATGGAGTTCTTGTCAGGCTTAAAATATCAGCAGTGCCTTTGACTCCTTCTACTCTGGGGAGCTTGTCCCACCTCTTTAACACCTGCCAGTCCTCCCCAAGCACACGCATGTATTCTTGTGTGTACTCACTGAACCAAAGATATCACTGATTATAAAGTTTATCAATAAGGAAAAACACCTGCCAATTAACTGATGGTACATCGTCAATTGTAAGAGCATCCTGATATCAAAGCTATAAAAATGTGAAAACAAAGGCATCTCAGAATCAATGAAATATGTTATAAACTGCTGTTTAAAGGCTGCTACCCTGCCACCTTGCCATCCCTGGTTAGCTAAGTTCTTGTGTCTATCCTCTTTTGTTTCGCTGCTTTTTGTTATCTTTACTGTTGTTACCTTTTTCTCTGCTGCCAGTATCAAGATGAGTAGCTGCCACTCCCAGACTCCTCACCCCAGCCCACGTTAAATCTATCCCAAAGTGGACTGTCCTCTTCTACCACACTTGTTCTGACCAGTCAAGAAGAGGAAGCAAGCGTTTTGAACAGCAGCCCTCATCCCTCCCTCCTCCACAACCTCCATTTCAGCAGAAACTATTAAATAAGTCTTATAAAAAGAAAAATTATACTTCTGAAGGTGACCTAGTTGGGACCTGAGATCCTCATTTCGTGAAACTACTGAAGGCCTGCTCTCTGATCCTTCCTCTGGATGTGTTGAATTCAGTGGGGTGAAAGTTCTGGGCTAGGACTGGGTAATGTAGCCAGTCTAAAGAAGAAACATTGATCCAGAGAGGACAACAGTGGACTGGGACACTGTTTTGACCATAGATAATATATGTTACACTGTATCCATTCCATTAACTGCAATAAATCTCCTTTTCCTTGGAGGGCAATAATTTTGGGAGATTACTTCTGGTTCCAGCAAGCATAGAGAGAGAGCCACTCTACTCAGTCTAGGAAGAGAAACAAGTTTTTTAAATAGAGACCTCACAAACAGCCAGACACCTGAACACCCTCTCAAATCCATTTTTACCGCTTTAGTCATGAATAATGCAATATTGTAGTCAGCTTTCGTGCCTCTTCTATCTTACAAACCATCCAGTATTCAGAGCCAAAGGAAACTTCCTAAACCTCATTAACAGCCATGTCATTCCAGTGCACCTATTTTCCCTCTGCTTGTTATTGTTCTCCTGCCTCAAATTCTAAAGTGGCTCTCTATACTGAATCTAGTTTAACATTTAAGCTCCTAAACTTGGCAATCAAGACCTGAGGCTTAGCTCACCATCTCCCCTCACAACCTCACACCCACCCAATATTCCAGTCAATCTGAACTACTTGCAGTTGCTCAAGTTCAGACAAAAATCTTTAAAAAACCCACACCCTAACACACATACCTCGTATCAAATTCCTTATAGTTCTACCAAACACACAGCATTTTCCTATACTGCAGCCTTTATTTTTCCCTTTGCCAGGAATGCCTTGCCCAATTCTCCTTCCTGCTAATTCCAGTGTTCCTTGAGGTCTTATTTCAATTGTTTACCTACATTTGAAAACCTTCTTTCCTAACCTTTAATCTGAGGTGCATGGCCCTCCTCCTATGTATCAAAAGTATCCCCAAACATAAGTCATTTTGTATATCAAAAGGAACATGACTGTAAATTCAACTTACTGTTCCATCAAGTCTAGAACCCAAATGATACCAATAGTTTCAAGATATCTAGTAAACCTGAAACGAGATTCTCAAAGTTAAAGCAAAGATCTCAGCAGCAAGCTGATGGCTCCTACTGATCCTGATAATCCACATGCCCTGTCATACAATGTTCTTCCCCTTTCTTATATAAGCTTTATTCAGAATGTCTGTTTTGGAGCAAGGCAGAAGGTCATACCAGACATTCATTCATCCATTCATCAAATAGTTACTAAGTATCTACAATGCTAAAATAAAAAGAACAAAGCAGATACTGTCTCTACCTTCAAGAAACTTGCATTCTAGCAAGAAAAGCATTAAACAACTAAGTTATAAAATCAACATTATTAATTACAAACATTGCGAGTGATGTCAAGGAAATGTACAGACTACCACATTCAATGGTCAGTCCCCATTTTATCAGAACTATCAGCAGCACTTGACAGTCAATCACTCCCTTCTTCCTTGAAACACTTGCCTCAACTGGCTTTTGGGATATCCCACTCTGATTTTCTTCCTACTTACTCTCCTATGGGTATTGTTCTTCCCAATCTCTTCATGTTGCAATGGCTAATGGCCCTTTCTCTTCTTACCATCTGTATATGCTGATAATCCACAAATTTCTATCACAAGCCTGGACCTCTCTCCTGAGCAATACACAGCCCAATGACCCTCTCCACTTGGATGCACAAACATAATGCCACAAACTGAATTCCTAATCTTGCTCCCTAATCTGCTCTATCTGCCGCTTTCCCTATCTAGGTCGAAGGCAACTCCATCATTCCAGTTACTCAAGCCAAAAATCTGAGGAGTCAAGCTTGACTCTTCTTTTTTTCTTACATCCCATATCCAGTTCATCAGATCTTGTTGGCTGCACCTTCACAAAATACAGATTCTGACACCCGCCGCTACCTTTACTGCCGTCACCCCAGTCACAGCTACCAACATCTGTGCCTAGCTAACTTCAGTAGCCCCCAAACTGGTCTATTTCTTCCTTTGCTGCCACTCCCAAGAATCTGTTCTCAACAGACCAGCCAAATAGAGCCTTTAAAATTTTTAAGTTTGATCAGGACCTTCTGCTCAAAGCCCTGCAAAAGCTCCCTATTTCTCTTAGAGTGGAAACCAAAGTCTTGGCAAGGATCTGCAACATCTGAACCTCATTTCCTCATGAGTATCATCTCATCATTTTCTACTCCTTGGCCCTCACTCCAGCCACACTGGCCTTCTCCTGCTCTTTCATCATGCCAAGCATGCTCACCTCATGGTATCTTTATAACTGGCTACTTCCTCTGCCTTTCATACTTTTCCCTCTGGTACCCCATGGCTAACATATCCCCAAGACTAACTCCACACCCCCTTTAAGTCTATGCTCAAATATCATCTTCCCCAAAAGACCAAACCTTTCTACCCTATTTATGATTGCAACCTACCCTCCCCATCACCTAAGACACCCAATCCCCCTTTGTTCTATTTTATCCCATAGCATTATCACCTTCTAGCATACTATATGCTTTATTTCTCATTATGTTAACTGTCCCTAGCATCTCTCCCATAAGGGCAGAGATTCTTATCTATTTTGTTCTCTGTTGTATCTTAACTACAAAAGAGCTTGGCATATAACAGGTGTCCAATAAATATTTGTTGTATAAATAAAACCTAAGAATCTTAGAGTCAGACTACGCTTTTTCTAACTTTGTTACCCCAGGATCCCAAAGACTAAAGGTTAGGGGAGTGAAGTAGAGGAGGAAAGGACAAGGTGCAATAGTAATAACAAACTCTTTCACCCTCCTCCACACTATATGGTAAAACCAAAGGTAAGGACTGCATCACATTCATTTGAGCACAGTAGACACTTAATAAAGTACCTATTGAATGCACAATGAATAAACAGCGTAGAGAACTGGACCTGGCATATAAAAATGTTTGGAAGGTGAATGAATACAAAGTGACAACATAATAGAGGTAGCAACAGGGAAAATGCTATGTCAGGACTTGGTTATCTTAGAGACCTCCCTTTCTAACTGCCTGATTCTCACTATCAACTCTAGTAACAGCTGTGATTAAAGTGGGAGGAGGAGGTTGAGAAAGGACAACAGAAGGAAAGGAAGTTGAAAAAGAGAGGCACAGCGAAGTGTGAGCCTTTAAATTTTCAACTGTGATCCACAATAAGTCACTTTAACCAACAAGATTAAGAATACATAATACATATACACTCACAAATATATATGTATTTCACATATTTATATATGACATTTGTACATGAATCAAAAGCTTATGAAACAATACTGACCTATTATGTGCAATGTTCTCTAATATTCTATTTTCTTCCATTAGAAATAGAACAACTAAATTCTGGCTGCTCCCTACTAAATCAGTTTCACAATCCACTAAATTGATTTCACATCTAACTAAATTGATTGCCTGCCTCACCAATGAGTACTGACATGTAGTTTGTAAAATCCTGCAGACGCACTTTCTCTATACTTGTCTTTTGCCCCATTGCATTGAATATCCCTTTCCAGAAAAATCTTTAAAGAGCGGTGTCTGCTACAGAAACATAATGGAAACAAAGAAGCAATTAAATATGGTTCTGATACCACAGTGGGTCCAGGAATAAAGGAATCTTGGTCAAACTGCAAAAGAAAGGAATTTTTAAATACTGATTCCTGGAGTCCTTAGAAAAAAGGAAAGATGGTGACTACAGAGTTAGGTGCAATAGCTACACCTTCCTCAGAGTTACATTAGCAACATGCTCCCATGCTCCAGAAAGAAATAAGCGGAAAGAAAAAAAATCCAGAGTGTAACTACTGTAGATTAAAAAAGCAAAACACATATTACATAAATGTAATGTGTAGAACTTACTTAGATCCTGATTTGAATAAACCAAACTGCAGAGAAAACATTTGAGACACTTGAGGAAGTTAGAAAACTGACTGGATATTTGATAACAGTAAGGTATTAGTATTAATGATTTTTATCTATAATAATGATTTTATAGGTTTTTTTATGAGCCTATTATTTCAAAGACACATATTGAAGTATATACAAATTAAATGATAGTATGACTTGGATTTGCTTTAATATAATCCAATGGGGGTACAAGTGGGGATGAAGGGGGATGGAGGCAGGTACGCTGATGAAATAAACTGGCTAGGTGTTGAAAAATGGTTGAATCTGAATAGTACATGGTATAATATTCTACTTGTATATATGTTTGTGATTATGTTTGAACTTTTTCATAATTCAATGTTTGAAAAATAGACAAAAAGGGAGGTTAAAGATTATTTAATTCCTAATTTTATACAAGGGGCACTAAGCACAGAGAGCTCCTGCAGTTCAAAAAGTAAGTAAGTACAGTATGGCCAATATGAAAACTGACTGGTTTCAAACACTAACAGCATTTAGACGTTAATGAAAATGTGTTCTATCATTTCTTACCCTAACCAGATTGAATGGTGACCTGAGAATCTGGAGAATACATTAAATGTTAAAGAAAAAATAAATAAAATGTGATTCTGAGAATACAAAAGCCCAAAGGATCTCAAAGAAAAGATACTGAGTTAATCCAGAAAATTTTAATTTTACAATCAAGAGCACACACATCTGAAGAGTACCTAAGTGAAGTACTTCTCTGATTGTACTATATTTATGTGATTTTATTTGCCCAAACAAAATTTATGAACCACTAAGGGTAAAACAAATGTGCTTTATTTATTCTCTAATAGTTCCAAGTTTGAGATATGACTAAAAAAAAATTGAACTTTAATAAGTCTAACAGAGAAGGCAAATAGTGAATCTGTGGCATCTTACTACACTGATGGACAGTGACTGCATTGGGCTATGGGTGGGGACTTGATAATATGGGTAAATGTAGTAACCATTGTTTTTTCATGTGAAACCTTCATAAGAGTGTATATCAATAATACCTTAATAAAAAATTAATTAAAAGAATAAGTCTAACAGAGCTTACACATAGATTTTATGGTAGTTCAATATGAAAATCACCAATTTGCCAAATCCACTTACTGGACAGAAACATTTCCAACAAATCAATTAAGAACTTACTGCTTTAACCATCACCTTTAGTACTCATGCAGCATTATTTAGCAGAAAGGATGCAAGAAGTGCAGTAAAATTAAAAAAATGAGCAAAAAAAAAGAACTGGAAGGAACTGTGTATGTTTAATGACACAAAAGCATTCATATTAGTGGTAAGAAGTATGCCTACTATCGTTGTTATAATTCAACAATGTTCTAAAAATATTAGATAACTTGATAAGAAATGAAAAAGAATTTTTATACTAACAGGGCAAAGACATAATTATCACTTTTTGTGATAAGCCTTTCAACCTGAAAACTGTAAGGGTCTACTCAAAGCTTTTTAGTACTAATAAGAGAATTCAATTTGTTGGTACATACATAAAAGATAAATGTAGTTTTTATATATCTTTTGATAATCATAAAATATACTGAAAACAAAAATAAAAAATATAAAATGCCTTGTAATATATTTAATAAAAATGGATAGCACTAGTCCACTTTTGGAAATATGATGAATTAGATACTCTACAGAGATACCTAATTGGTATGAAACTATAAACAGCAACATTTTTTTGAAACTTTGCTGGGTTCTAAAAAAAACAAGAGAAATCTACTGGTGGAGGGTAGGGAGAAGGAGAGAGGAAAGAGTGAGCACAGTAAAAAAGAAAAGAAACTAAGGGTAAAATAATTGGAAAAGAAGAAATTAATGTTGCTATTCATATTATTTACATAAAAAATCCAAAAGAATTTAAAGATTAGAATCAATAAGAACATTTAAAAAGACAGTTGTCTATAATATTACTATCTAAAAGTATTTCTATACCAAGCACCAAACAGAAAATAAAATTAAAAAAAACACACCATCTAGTATTGTGGAAGCCCCAAAGTGAGCCTGCTAGAATACTTTGCTTCCCCAATCTTCTTGTACTCATGTGAGCCCTTTAGAATTCAATTACTTTCATATTTCTCCCTTCCCCAATTTTGTTTTTAAAAAGAGTTTAATATTTTGTATTAGAGACTAATCTTAAAAGTTTCTCTTACAGCATCTCTCCTGTACCAAGAGTTCTTATTTAGCACTTATATTTCATATTCCCAGCCATTCATTCTATAATAACTCATTGACATTTAACTATATACATTACAAAGTTATTTGCTTGCCATTTCCTGTCCTCTCCATTTCCCTCTATCTTGAAAAGTTTCTACTCTGATTGATTTGGTGTTTGGTTAAGAGCCCTTCTGGAAGATTTTTCTGTTATGATATCCTTGCATATCCCTGTATCTTCCTTTCATCTTATCAGTAAATGTTATCTTGACTGGGTCCCTTCCTATCAGTAATCTATAGCTATTATTCCACTGCCTTCTAGTTTCTGGTGTTGACAATAAAGAGTATGCAATCTGTTTTTTTCCTTTGTAAGTAATATATTCTTACTGAAAGCTTCTAAGATTTTCTTTTACACTTGCTAGTCTTCTGAGATTCTCCCAGATCTTTTTCCTGCACATAAATTCAGTTTCAAACTTGGTAAACCTACACATATCTTTGTTCAGCTCAAAGGAACTGTTTCTATTTTTAGTTCAATTATTCTTTGTCCTCTATTTGGTCTTTTTCCTCCTCTGTGACTCCTAATATTTGTATGTGAAGTCTGCTAAGTCTCTCTTCTTTCTCTGCAGGGTGTTTGCTTTGCATTTTGAGGTATCTCTTGCACTTGAACTTCTGATGTTAACAGTAACCATCCAATCCTTCAACTTTTTTTTTAAATTCAAAACACAATCTTTGTGTAGTTGCAGAAAGAATTTTTCATGTTATCATTCAATGTCTTAAGTAGTTGTATTTATTTAATCAAGGTATTTTCTGTTCTCTTTAGCAATTTCTTTTCACTGAAAGCTGCTATACTGGCTGTTTTGTTTATGCTTTGTGTCTGGATATTAGATCCCCTTAGCTGCACTATACTTTTTCTGTCTCCTCATTGCTCTGTTCACCCCTAGAGAAGTCAAATCATGGCAACCTTGCCAGCAGTAGCAAATGCGGTAGTTTCTGCCCTATACAGGTAATGTATCAGACTTAACCAGTCACTGAATCCATTGTGGGACATAAAGAAGTCTCCCTGGTCTCCTCACCGTCCCAGCCTCAAGGGTATCTCATCTATTAAATCTATCTCATCTATTAAATCACCCTGTTGAGGTCCTCAGATCTCCATGGACCAAGCTCTCTACAGGAACTTCTGAGTATTTATTCTTTCTCCAGTGCACTCTACTGGCCCCATTCTGTCACCCGGCCCAGAAGGGAACAAAGTCCTTTATAAGCTTCTCAGTTACCTCTCTCATAGAATCAGTGCCTTGCTTATTCCTTCCAAGTCCTGCCTGCCTGCCACCCTTACAGCTGCTCCACTCGGGGAAGTTTGCTGGTAGTTGGAAAGGGAGGACAGCAAGGAAATAACTCTCAACAGTCACCTTCCCAGAAAACCCCTCTAGCCCTCAAATAAGTGGAAAATATTCCAATTTTCCAACTGAATATTTCCAGGAATGTTAATAAAGAATATGAAGATACTTTCAAAAGGAATCCAAAAATATCATTCATTCACTAAATATCTGAGTGCAGGGCACTCTCCCAGAACTAGAAATATCTTAAAGAGTTTCCTTGGTAAGGGGCCACAATAGCATGTTTAAGTTCTGACATTAGTTGTAATAAAGGTCCTGTTAAGTTCTTAAAAAGTGAAATAAAAAAGTGGTTCCCACTATATATTCTCTTCACCATTAAACATACTTTTCCAGGATAGGATTGCCATTTAGATTTAAGATGAAAGAAGTTAAGGTTTTCACAGGCATTTTCTATTAAATACATGGAAAAATGTATAATGAAATTGTCTTTTCTTTTTCCTCCTTTAAACTATTATGATATCTAGGTAGAGAATAAGAACCACAAGAAGGAAAGAAAGGCTCTCCCTTTCTGTCACTTTTGCTGGGTCTCCCTCATTGTCATACAGCATATTCCCTAGCCTGCACGCCATCAGCTTATGCCATACATTAACTCTAAAGCTGTACGCAAAGCCCAACCATATGCAGATTCCTCTGTCATGGGATTCAGGCACTCTGTGACCTCAGAAGTATTCATGTGAAATTACCAATAAGTCAGCTTTTAATAAAAAAAAAACTATAAGAATATACCTTTGAATCTTCAGAATTAAGTAAGATACCAAAGACAAGGATGGGGAAAAGGTCAAGGAAAAGCAGATGGCTTCCTGCTGGCTTTCCTGAGACTCTGCAAGTATTCCAGTGTTAATGTTTCTAGCATGGCAATCAGCTGAAAAGTCTGTCAAAGCTAGATGACTGAAAACAGCCTTGTATGTACAGTAAAAAGCTTAACTTATTTCCCAACAGAAAGACTGAGGTTACTTTTGACAGTCTACTCACTCCCACCCCTCCCTAGCCACCCAACATGCATCTCAAGATTGTCAGGGACAAAAAATGAGAATGCAATAAATGTATTTTTTTAAAGTACATACCTGTTTTAGGCCATAATGCATTGACTGCGATTTCACCTTTAAATTCTTCTGCCATTCCAAGCACACACATAGACATACCATACTTAGCAATGGTATAAGCTGAAAGAAATCACAAAGAATATTACTTAAGAAACAAGTTACTTTGTGAGAATAACCAGTTTCTTTCTATGACTACATATAATATGTACAAAACATCATTTTTAAAATGTACTGTTTTTAAAAGAACAGTTTTTAATGGAAGTAGCTAAACAGGAAGGAATAAAATAGTTTTATACATTTCCATCCATATATTTTATTAAAAGAAAAGAGACAGTAATAAACTTTCGTATTTCTTAATACTACATGGATGTTACATTATTGTTTCTTAATCTGTTCTTTTTTTTCTTTCAAAGATTTAAAGTCATCATTTAAAGGGAAACTACTGCTAATAAAATAACAACAACAAAGGTTGCAAAGTCCTTTAACCCAGTCAATTAAAAAAGAACTTCTTTCAAATTTTTCTCTGTGGGTTTCTGTTGCAACTGCCTGTCCAAAGTTTAGTGAAATATGTAGAAATAAGGACTAAGTATCTGATACAACTATTTTAAAAGAAGCACCTACATAAAAATTATGTTATTTAGCATATTCACCTTAATTAGTTTTCTGTGAAAGGTAAAGTATTTCATGGATAGTTTTTAACTAACTTTATTGAAGAACAAGTTACATATAATAAAACATACCAATTGGGACTTGAGCAAGCTTTCTGGGATGATGGAACCCATTTCTTTTTTTCTTTTAACTCACTTAAGATTTATTAGTATATGCGGATACACTGCAATAGTGATGTTTCGATAAGTAAAGCCTCCCTCATCTCTTAGCAACATCCCCCTCTCCCCACCCCACATAAGCTCCTGTTTGTACATACCTGCAAAAGCGTACATATTAATTCCATAACAGACACACAAAACTTGAAATCCAGACTTCAGACCACAATTTAAGGGTGATTTCTACTTGATTGGACAGTAAGCTTCCTTTTCTTCAATTCCCCACTGTCATTACAAGGCTGTAGGTACCTGCCCTTATAATTGAGGGTGCACTGGGGAGCCTGGTGCACTGCCTTACAACAAAAATCAGTCACACAACGCACCACCCTGGACTCTCTTGTCCCCTCCTGGCATGAGCCAGGAGCTCTTTCCTCTCACTTTATTTCTAAATAAAAGCCTGTACCTTGCTCTCCAAAAAAAAAAAAAAAATCAGTCACAGACCCCAAACTACCACCTCTATGGACATATTACTAACATTTGCATTTGGATATAATCAAACCCAAAATGCAATTTGAAATTCACAGACATCTGCTTTATAATGTAGTTAATAATTAATATAGGTTGATAGACTGAAGATGTCAGTTGTTGGAAACCATTTCTTGATTTGGGTGTTGGTCATACAGATATGTATTACATTTGTCAATACTCATCAGACCAAACCATTAAGACCTGTGCATTTTATTGAACGTAAATTATACCCGAATTTTTACAATTACAGATAAAAGATTAAGAATTTACTTTCCAAAATGCTATTGATTCTGCATCAAAAATTTAATGTTGAATGTTATGCAAAAATGTGATGACATTATAGACACACTGATTTAATATAAAACAAATAAACCAAACAAATCATCTCTTTATCCTACCACCTACCACAGTGCTGTTTGAACCACAGCGGATTTAAGTTCAGTGGAGGGCTGAGATTGAGTATATGAGCAATTTTACTCTTTTTCAAATAAGGAATACATGCTTTAGATCTGAAAGCAAAACAAAACACAAGTTTAGTTAATAGCTCTCTAACAACTTCCCCACTTTTTAAAGTTATATTTTAAACCATTTCCACAGAGCAATTGAACTTGTTCTGTAATCTGCAGGGGACTTTGGTTTTTTACTTCACTAGAATGAGGAAAAGAAAAGCAACAATTTTCTTCCTCAGAAGCTTTGCTTAGGGGCCTGATGAAAATAATCAAATCCATGGCACATTAGCCTTAAACCCAGCTGAGGTTATCCTCAGCTACATCCTTCCAAGTTCTACCTCCCCAACACATACATACAACACGTAATTTTCAGTAACAGTTAATGTCCTTGTCAGCCAGCACTGGCAGCACTGTGGTAAAGACACACAGGTGTTCAAGTCAGACAGACTTGAGTTCAAATCCTCCCCTGCTCCTTCATTGTGTGATCTTAGGCAAAATACAGAATTCTCTGTTTCCTTATTTGTCAGTGTTGGTAATACCTGCTACAACCAATCTAGAACTGACCGAGAAATTAAAAGAGATGATATATATGAGATACTTAGAACAGAAAATATACTAAACATGAAATATAAACAACTGCTATTATTAGTATAATATATGCTGATTTATTTCAACTTAGTAGGTGTGGTATTCTTCTACATGGGAACTGTAATTTAGTAGCAAATCCCAATACACCAAATTTAATTTGTACCAATATGCAATGCAATATGCCTTTGGGAGTAATATTCGTTTTTTGTGGGTATGTGAACTGTTCCTTAAGGTAGGCAATTCATTTTACAAAGGACTCAGGTGCAGTATCTTAAAACATTTAATTATTAAGCTATATCAGATTATTGCTTAATAACAGATTGATTGTAGCTTAATAATTTGCAGCTTTTAGTTTCACATTCAAATTCTTTAGGACTTTGAACTAGTACATTCTTCTTTCAAGTCAGTTTTTATTGCCAAATGTACAACATTCTTGTTACCACCTGCAACATCTTTTCAAGTTTATAAGCCACATTCAATCAATACCATTAAAGGATCTTTATATATATTGTTTTTCCTTTCCAAAGGTGCTCCACTTTTATGAGGGTGAGGTGAGGAGGGACAAATAATATTCCAGTTGATATTCATTAAAACAGTGAAACTTCACCTCAAAGCATCAATAGGAAATAAAACAAATCTACTGCATGGAGTAAGACCATATTTTACACTCAGAGGAATATCTCACTTCATTTACATTATAAACATGAACTTCTCTTTTGATCTATTAGACCAAACTTTCCCACCTGCACTTTGCCCACCTGTCCCTTGATATTTACTAATCCTAAATGGGTGAATTTTGACAATATTAATTCTTCCTATCCATGAGTACGGGGTGTATTCCCATTTATTGGTATCTTCTTTAATTTCTCTCATGAGTGTCTTGTAGTTTTCAGAGTATAGGTCTTTCAATTCCTTGGTTAGGTTTATTCCTAGGTATTTTATTCTTTTTGATGCAATTGTGAATGGAAGTGTTCTCCTGATTTCTCTTTCTGCTAGTTCATCATCAGCGTATAGGAATGCAACAGATTTCTGTGTATTAATTTTGTATCCCGCAACTTTGCTGAATTCAGATATTAGATCTAGTAGTTTTGGAGTGGATTCTTTAGGGATTTTTATATACAATATCATGTTATCTGCAAACAGGGACAGTTTAACTTCTTCCTTGCCAATCCGAATGCCTTTTCTTTCTTTGTGTTGTCTGATTGCCATGGCTAGGACCTCCAGAACTATGTTGAAGAAAAGTGGGGAGAGTGGGCATCCTTGTCTTGTTCCCATCTTAGGGGAAAAGCTTTCAGCTTCTTGCTGTTAAGTATAATGTTGGCTGTGGGTTGTCATATATGGCCTTTATGATGTTGAGGTACTTGCCCTCTATACCCATTTTGTTGAGATTTTTTATGATGAATGGATGTTAAATTTTGTCAAATGCTTTTTCAGCATCTATGGATATGATCATGTGGTTTTTGTCCTTTTTGTTGATGTGGTGGATGATGTTGATGGATTTTCAAATATTGTACCATCCTTGCATCCCTGGAATAAATCCTACTTGATCATAATGGATGATCTTTTTGATGTATTTCTGAATTTGGTTTGCTAATATTTTGTTGAGTATTTTTGCATCTATGTTCATCAGGGATATGCACTTATTAAGTTTACAGGAATTATTTTACTTAATTAGGGTTGCAAACTTAAAGGCAGGCATTTGAGTTAAATGAATAAAGTGAGCTGGGTGTAGGAAAAATGAACTCTTCTGAAATACAATCAATCTTTACTACTAAATTTCCATAAGCATTTAACATAACAAAAACACTTATAATATTAGAGATCATATATTCAATTAAAAGTTAAAAATACAAATTAATGGTCTGTCTTGTACTTCACCTCTGTCTTCCAACCCTGTTTCTCTAAACCACTAAAATACAAATCAAGCCACAGGACCATGTGCACCAGGAAATCAGTAAAGAGCTCCAGATCTCCTGAAACCTCTGAATAGGTCAGTTCTTTGAGCCTTGCCCCCATTCTCTCCCTGAAGATGCTCCTCAGGCTTCCCCAAGAACAATCTGTATTTATCTTCCATGAATAAATGAGTGTCACTAAATAAAAAACGAAACAGAAATTGAAATGGAAATGTTTCACCATGAATTTCTCTTATAACTGACACCTTTTATAGAGGGCCAAAAACCTAACACCTTTTCTTTGTGTCCAAAGGTCAATGTCAGGTCTTTCATTTGGCATTGCAGTACACCTTTAAGTAGGAACAATATTTAGTTTTATTTTTGAAATAGCTGTTCGTAAATGTAGAACTTTCAACAGTGAACAGAATCTTTGCTTTTAAAAAGGGTTTTTATTTTAGTGTATCCTTGAGATATTTGTAGCTCTGTTATTCCCTTGTACTCACAGTTTTTAGTATCCTACAGCTTATATATCTCATTTGCAGTTCTTCAACTACAGAAAGAGTAGTCACTGAGAAAGGTAACTGAAGAAAGTTAGTTCATTTTTTTATAGTTTGAAATCAGGGTTTTGTTTTGTTTTGTTTTTAATAGAACCTTCAAACCCACAATTATAGCAATATAGTTGAGGCCATAGCTTTCATTTTTGGGAAATAACCTCGGTATAGAAAAAAGGTCTGACTGTTCTTGCCAAATGTGTTTTCCAAAGACATAATTTCACAAGGAATAAGAATGAGCATTAGCACACATAATGTGGGGGGGGTGGCATGGGGAAAGCAGTATAACACAGAGAAGACAAGTAGTGACTCTATAGCATCTCACTATGCTGATGGACAGTGACTGTAATGGGGTATGTGGTGCGGACTTGATAATGGGGGGAGTCTAGTAACCATAATGTTGCTCATGTAATTGTACATTAATGATACCAAAATAAAAATAAATAAAAAATTTTAAAAAAGAATGAGAATCATACATTTATGTTAAGTCATAATGTCAGCTAAAAAACCAAGTCTGGGATCCAACCTTTGTTTGGGAACAGAGTTGGGAATTTTCTCTTGGATGACAAGGAGAGTTGATCTCTTTCAAATTAGAAACAAATACTCTTCAACAATACACGATGGCCATACAATCTTCTCATAGAGCCAATGATCATGTTTGCATTCAATATGAATAAAAAGCACTTAACTGTCTGTGGTCAAAACCATGGAAATGTATTTAGTCTTAGAAATCACAACATAGTCCATTTTTAACTTTTCAACAAGAGCAATTTCTAGTGAACAGTATAATGACAAAATCTTTACACCTTTGTGAAATATTTCTACATTAGTTTAGATTTTAGTAAGTTTAAAATTAACACCGACCATCACAGCAACACTGCCTATAGTTATGATTACTAATTTCAAGAAATGTACATTACACTTCATAGGACATTTCTCAATACGTCATTTTCTGATGCTCATATCATGGGTTTCCAGTCTAAAAATTTTTTAATCACATCAAAATTCTCCAGACACCATAAATAAATATAACTAGGAGGGTGGACTATTTATATCTGTGGCTTCATCATCTATAGCAGAAAGCAGCACAAATGATTTAACTTTTTCACACATCATGCCCTGCTAAGCCTTAATTCAACATGCTGAGAAGTTCCTCATTAGGTTTATGTTTTTAAACACTTGTTTAAATGATTCTTTACATTTGATCAAAATTCTTTCACTGTAAAAGACTGTGATGGCCAGATTTTTTTCTAATCTTTATAAGAGAACTTCATTAATTTTTTTAAATTGAAGTACAATTGATATACAACATTACATTAGTTTCAAGTATATGACACATTGGTTCAATAGTTACCCATATTATTAAATTCTCCCCCAAACTAGTGCAGTTACTATCTGTCAACATAGGGAGATGTTACAGGATCATTGGCTATATTCTCCACGATAATTTCTTCATGTAACCTGTAACTGCATCACATAGCAGCATTGCTTATTTTATTTGAAAATAAACCTAAAACCTATTGAAATATTAGTCCTTTTTCTAGTTCATTAAGTTTTTTATCACAGTCTTTTCTATATGCTTGCCAAAGTTCTTACTATGCTTTTATTCACTGTGGTTTCCATTCAGTAGAGAACACACCTCAAATACTGATTTTATGGAAATATGCCACAGATTGACAAAGCAGCAAGTGCTCTCATTTACTTGAACATATGCCCTCTTGGCACATGTCTCATTTTTAGATAGACATGGGCATTAGAAATGTTTTACTTTCCACTTTAAGAAAACCAAAAGTGTAAACATAATGATAAATGGCAACTTTTAGCCTGTCCTCACCATACAGAAGACAATGGAGCTCATGCCCCATCTAACGATGCCTGCCCTTAGCTATAGCAGTTAACTGTTGCCATGTGAGAATGCTGTCTCTATATGGCTAGATTTTTCCAGTGTTTCAGGAAAAGCCAGAGACCTGGGTTTTTGTGTCAATCTTCTGATATTTTTCATGTTGGCAACTAATGAAATTCTGAATATAAGTAACTAATAAAAACAAAACATTTTTTAACACTGTCCGGGGCAAATTTTGCAGACCCAACAAAACACATCTGAGGGCAAAGTTTAGGACTAAAAGAAAATTTTACACTTAACTCTCATGATCAATCCTATGACATAATTCATCATCCCCATTTTACAAATGAAGAAATGGAATCTGTAAGAGGTTAAGTTATATGTACAAGGTCATTAGATATCAAGTCATGAAGGGATAGGGTGTAGGATTTGAATGCTACCAAAAAAAAAGTCCGACTCCAAGGCCTAAGGTCCTAACTGCCTGTTCTATGTATACATATGATACATATAAAACAGATAAGCAGTTCTATGTTGATCTATCCCACGTCCACATGAAAAATGGTAAACCCTGAGGGTAAATAAATAGATGAGCAAATGTACAAACAAAAGAACAGACCGATCCATCCTGAACAGATCAGGACTACATCTGCTTTCATTCCATATTCTGTATTTCCCCTGATGTTGCCCAAGATAGCATTAGCCTTTTGTCAGTTACATTAAAATGGGGTTCATAATGAGCTTCCTGTTATTTATATAACTAAAACCAACCGTTTTTCAGAGGAAGGAGAGATTATTACAGGCTTGAGTAATCAGAAGACTTGGTATGCAAATATGTACTTATTCTTGCAAATGCTTAAAAATGCTTGAGCTATACTTTAGTCTTTATTAGATTCACAGAGAAAAGGAGCCCTAAATAAATTTATTTATTTAAAATACTATCTACTGACTTGGAGCACTTTTAGGCCTTTATAAGGATTGACTAAATTTTAAACTGTATTGCTAATCTGGCTCAAATCTGTTTACAACTAGTTTCCTGAGAAAACACTGCAATGCTCCCCACCACAGATCTAACTTACGTAAGGTAGGTGCCTCTGGTATTGACATTCATCATCAAATCCATTCGCTTCGTAGGTGTTTCCAATGTGTTGGTCAAGCTAATGGCACTCGCATTATTCACCAAAATATCAATTCCTGTTTTCAAATAATCAACTTCCTGTTAATGTAATTTGAACTTTACAACAAAAATAAAAAACATTTACTCTATATAGTTGAACCCTAAGTTAGTTCACAAATACTACTTTTATAGACTATATGACTGAGCAATGTACCAATGCCAGATCAATAATATGAATGAACTGGCATCTGAAGAAACAAAAGCCAAGATTTCCTTTTTTTGTCCCTTCCTTCTTCTCTGCCTACTACTAGAAAAGTAGATCACATCATAGGTTGAAGATGCTGAAGGAATAATACCAGGTCCAATTGAAGACAACCTAAGCTACAGTGGCTAAGAAAGAAATCCAGACCACCCATGCATCTGAATGAAACCTTTTTGGATGGGACAAAAAAGAGTAAGAAAATTGGAGAGAAGACATTTCTGGGCTTTAATTTTTCAAAGAAGTGATTTCAACTTGGGTCTTGAAGTTCTCTGTGGCAAGAGAGAAGAATAAATTAATTTGTGACACTTCAATTTCTCTGTAGGAGCCCAATCCTGGCAAGCAGAGGTGCTTCACATTTTGACACTCTGGCATGTATCACTGAGCTATGTGCTCATGTAGTACATAACATATAACTCTTTCTAGTGAACCAGGCTGGAAAACAGCTAGCATTCAAGATGGGAAGTTAAATACGGGTGAATTCTGGGCCTGTGTAGTATGGCTTTGAGTACCTTTAACTAATGTCTCCATTTCAAAGGTTTCTTGGGACAGTATTAGGCAATAGCTGAATTGTTGATATTCTCTAATACAATTATAGGACAGAAATAAAGATCAAGAAAGTTCTCAGACAAAGGCGGTAGCAGCCCTCCCCGATATTCTGATGATCCCATTCTCTGAGAAGGGTAAAAACAACCTCAGTTAATACACACAATCAACAGAAGGAACTAAAATTGGATAGGAAAAGAAAATCTCCAGCCCACCCCCATCTAACTTCTCCCTTAATGCCCCCCTAAAAAAAATGAATGCATCAACTAATCAGGAAAAATCCTAATTGGCAGTAATTGGCCACTTTTCAAGGAGGGGAAGTTATTTTAGATAAAAAGCCCTGCATGTGAATGTGGGTTCTTTTCCTTTCTCTTCCACATTTGTGGCCTTATCATTAAAAAACAAAAACAAACAAAAAACCCCACAATTTTGCATTCTCTCCCCTCTTTTCACATAGGCATTCATATTACTTTGCCAGGTAGGGGTATGACTTGGAAATTTAAAAGAAGAGGCTCCACTTGAGCTAAAGCTCTGTGCTCCAACCCACTTAACACAGTGCTCTGTATAGGAGGTTACAAGCACAAGCCATGTTAACAATAAAGCATTACTTTGTTTCCCTTTGGCCATAATTTTTCACGTGTACATACAGTCTCTGGAATATTATGGGAGGGGAAGAGGGGTAATGGCTTGGGCAGGATTTGGACATGGCTAGGTGCCTTGCTGTAATACCATCAAAGCCTTAGTTCAACCCCCAAAACCAGCCTTCTAGGTGCTTATGAACTAACTGGAGAGCAAGAAAAAATTCTAAGATCCAACATACAAAATAAGAATTAAAGGAATATTTTAGGAATTCAGAGAAAGAAAAATACATTTCTGATGAGTTTGCATGGTCAGAGCATGAAGGAGATAAGATTTAAGCACAGAGAGGTAAGATTTCAAAAGATGGAGAAGGAGCATTTCAGGCAGGATTGGAGGTGGAGAGGTGGGCAGTGGAGGAGCCTCAGGAAAAGTAAGAGAAAAAGTTAAGAGGCAAAAACTTCAAGGAAAGATATAGAAGTAAACTATTTTGGGAGGAGTAGGGAGTTTACATTGGAGCATAGACGATGCAACCAAAAAAAGTCTGTTGAGATCTGAATGTCACTAAGCTATCTATACTTTATCTAATAAATATCAAAAAGTCATCAAGTGATAGTTACATTAATTGAAAAGAGGCAAGAGGATGGGATCAAGGGAACTAGTTGGTTAGATGTATGTTACTGTCAAGGTCCTAACTTAATATTGGGTGGTAGATTTGTTAATATCATTTGAAATAATTTTAAACAATTTTTAAAAAGTCATCAGATGGTTTTTAAGCTACATTTCTATATGAGCAAATACTCATTTCTGGTTTTAAGTCAAAGATTCAGAAAAAATTTTTAATTAAAATTACAGTTACACCTATATTTAACCAATATTCAAAGATTATCTGAGAATTAAGGCACTACCTCCAAATTTCTGGACTGCTTTCTCCACTGCATTACTGATTTGCTGTTCATCTCTCACATCAACAACACATGGCAAGGCTTTTCCTCCAACTGCTTCGACTACAAAGGATAAACAAAAAAAGTATTAAAGCATTCAAATATTAAACCTTTCATTCTGATGTAAGAGTCAAAAGAAATAGGTACCTTTTTTTCAGGAAATCAGTATAAATAACGATGTCTTATAACTACTAATGACTCTACCCTACAGTAAGATAGATTGACTCCATAACCAGCTTCAGACTAACTAGGCCAACTCTATTAAAAAACAAAAATAAAGGAAGGTAATTAAAAATAAAATTCTATTAAAAAGCAAAAAAAGGAGGTAATTAAAAAAACTCTTATTATGGAAATACTCAAAAAATATACAAAAGTATAAAGAATAGTATAATCAACTACTATGAAATCACCTATCTTCAACGATTGTTAAATGTTTTGCCAGTTGTTTACTCCCAATATCATTTTGTTCTTTGCTGGTGTATTTTTAAACAAATCCCAGGCATCCTTTCACTCATAAATATTTCCGATGTATTCCCCTAACATAACCACAGTGCTATTGACATAACTAACAAAACTAGCAGTATCAGCTGAATTTGAATTTTGAAACCCTTCCTCCTGGTACTGTGACTAGCTCAATTCCTTGAATACAACCACTCAATAATCATTTGTGAACTGACAGTGTTAAATAGCGACTTGTGAATGGTGCAGAGAATAAATGACACAGAGAACTTTTCCAAAGTGTTCACCTCATCAACTTCTTAGATTCTTTCCCCACCACTTCTACGCCCCCATTCTCCACTCAAATCCAAAGACCATTGCCCTCATTGGATATGATTTTTAATGGGAGTCTCTCCTATCACTCAAAAGGGCTGGGGTGAGAAAATTGGTTCCAAGACACTGCTCTAAGATGATAAAACACTTCTTTAGCCAGATAAAATTATTTTTAAGGTAGCTTTCAAACAGCCATCATTAAACTCTGTAGCAAATTCTCTAGGTGATGAAACCAGAGAAAGGAACTTTCATGAAATGGCATTGTTACACTTACTTTCTTCAGCAGCCGTATAGATTGTGCCTGGAAGTTTAGGGTGTGCGTGGGTGGTCTTTGCAGCAATGACAATATTTGCTCCATCCTTTGCTGCTTTCAGTGCAATAGCTTTGCCAATGCCACGACTTGCACCTGTGATAAAAATTGTACATCCTGCTAGCTTCCTACAACAGAACAAAAGTGACCTTATTAAAAACCTCCATGTTTTATTTACTTACCAGCATCAGGGACTTATGCATATTTCATAATATATATATGTTTCCTCCCCTGTGAAACTTCTTCTAAACCTTCCTCCCTATCTGATAGCTAATAACTCTACTGTACTCTCCATGAACAATGTTATAAATTATTTATTACAACTGCCGTCGGCCAGTCTTGCTGTGATCTGGCAAACAAAATCTACTCAAATAATAAGTCCATCTTAAAGAGAAATAAGGAATTAATAAACTACATAAACATGCATTCTTTTTCTTTAGAAATAACAAATCTTATTTGTGAGTGGTGGGATTATGAATACATTTTATCATTCTCTCTAGGATTTTTCAAATTTTCTACAATGACTGCATACCACTTAAAATAAATTATCTAAAAGCAAGTAATTGTTTAAAGAATACTTATCATTAGTTGTGATGACTGCACAACTCTGATTATACTAAAAGACACTGAATTGTACACTGTAAAAGGGTGAAGTGTGTGATGTGTGGTGTGTGAATTACTACATCTCAATAAAGCTGTTAAATAAAAAAACCTAGAAGGCTGGCTAAAAGATTAGGGTACTGATCAAAAGATTCTCTGATCCAGATGTACTGAGGAAAGTTCTCAGTGCCCATTAATTCTTTCTATCCATCCACTTTAGCTTTCTACTTACTCAGTTGTTAGGTGAGAAGCAAACATCTAAAATAAAGCCAGTTAACAAGAAGGGAAACCCACTTTCTTGTTTACTTTCTAAAGGCCAAAAAAAAAAAACCTCGTCTAAGGAGGATGAAGAGACTACAGTAAAAGTAACAATGACAAAGAGAAAAGGGAACAATAACCAGAGACAGGGGTAATAGATAAGCAGGTTTGTTAACAAAAGAATGTAAGACCACTGCCCCGCTCTGGAGGATTACACTTCAGAAGAGATGGGAAGTCAAAGTGGGAGACTTTAAAATAAAGAATAGTAAGAAAGAGGAGTAGGGAACAGAGAGGAACTATTTTAGTGAAATATACAAACATACAAAAAAGCATATAAACCCATGTGTATGAAGAGCAAAATAAGGTGAATACCAAGAAATAGAAAATTACTAACACCCCAGAAGCCACCTGTCTAGTCTCTAACTCTATTCTTCTCCTTCTCCCTTCACCCCACAAAGAAACAACTGCATTAATTACTACTACTCAGTCCCTTGTTTTCTTAATATTCCTAATACCTACATAACTATGTCTAAGCCAGTGACTCTATCTGACCCTCCCCGTGTATAGTCCTAGAGCTAAAAATGTTTTTTACAGATGAACACTGATATCAATTTGATGATAGGGAATACCAATTTTGAATCCCAATTAAGCAAAACATTATCTCCCTGTTGTGGATTGAATTGTATGTACCGAAAGGATATGTTCAAGTCCTAACCTCCAGTACCTCAGAATGTAACCTCCTTTGGAAACTGGGTTGTTACAGATGGAACTCATTAAAATGAGGTCCTGTGGGAGTAGGATGGGCTGGTGTGTAGGAAGAATACCACACAGTGACAGAGGCAGAGTGAGGCAACTGCAAATGAAGAACACCAAGGACAGCTGGCTATCACGGGAAGCTAGGAGGCGGCAAGGAGGGATTCTACCCAGAATGTCAGAGGGAGCATGACCCTTATGACACCTCATTTCATACTTCTAGCCTCCAAAACTGAGAATAAATGTTTGCAGCTAATCTGTAGTGCTGTTACAGCAGCCCTAGGAAAACTATATCCACCCACTTTCCCCAAAATTTCATTTTTTATTGAATTTTTGTTACAAAAAACATTGTACTCATTTTGAATTTCACCAATAAAAAAATATTGTGGAAATTGGCTTTCTCTCATTATACCCACAAATGTTACATATACATCTGATACCAACATCTCTCTAATTTTACCTCTTGCCCATAAAGACTAAAATATTTTCTATCTGGCCTTTTACAGAAAGCCTGCCTAACTATGGTCTAAACAATACACTGATTTTTGCCTGATTTTGAATTTAATGTAACAGAGTCACACAGTATGTTATTCTGTAATTTGCTTTTTCACAAAACAGTGTGGAGATTTATCCATGTTGGTACAAACAGCAACACTTAATATTACATTCCACATAAGAACATACTATGAATTATTTATTCATTGTACTCTTCAGGGACTTTTGGGAGTTTCCAGTTTTTTTCCTATTATGATGAACAATGTTACTAAAAATATTCTCATACACTTCTCCCAGTCACATGTGCAAGAGTTTCTCCAGGGCATAAACCTACTGGTAAAACTTCTGGATTATAGGACATTGTTGTCGATGAAACATGGCCACAAATCGTTTGGCATTCCTTCCATCAAGTGGAGGAATGAATATATTTTCCCCTTCCCCTTCAGTCTGGCCTAGCCTTATAACTTTAACAATAATATGATGGAAGTGATATTCTGGTATTTCCAAGCCCACACTGTAAAATGGCAGGCAGCTTCCACTTTCTCTCTCTTGGAAGCCAGATGCCACGCTCAAAGAGGGGGAGATTACCAAAGGATGAGAAGCTATGTGAGAGTGGCCATGGAGGTGAGGACATTTAGGAATTTCAGCCCCAGCCAAGGACTCAACTAAATGCAGCCACATGAGTGACCTCAACTTACAGTATGTAGAGCTGAACTCAAGTCAACCCAACAAACTGTGCATAATAATAAATTGCTGTTTTAAACCGTTAGGTTTTGGAGCAGTTTGCTACATAGCAGTAGACACCTGAAACACACACTGAAGCTCAACTTTCCCAAATAATGCCAAACCTCTTTCTAAAGTGGCTAATATTCCTTCCAGCAGCAATGTATGAGTGTGAGAATTCCCACAGGCCTACACCTCTCCAACACTTGATGTCAGACATTTAAAATTTTTGCCAATCTGGCAGATATGAAAGGGTATCTCATATAAATTTTAAATTTACATTTCCCTAATTACTAATAAGGTTGAATATACATTCATATGTTAATAGTCACTTATCTTCCTTCTGTGTAATTCCTACTGTTTGCTAATCATTCTACAGTTAGCTTTTTTTCCTAATGATTCATTAAAGTCTGTAAGTTGTATATTTCAAATATCTTCTCATTTGTGGCTAGCCTTTTCACTATCTTTATATTATCTTCTGATGAGCAGACTCTTTATTTTCAAGCAGCAGAATTCATGAATCTTTTCCTTTATAGCCTAATGCTTTGGGGTTAAGAAATCCCTCCCTATGCACAACTGTATAAAGATGTCTTTCAAAGATTTATGGTTTATGTTTTAGTCCTTAGTTTACCTAGAATTTAATTTTTATGTATGAATGAGGTAGGAATTCAATTACATTTTTTCCCCATAGGGATACCCAAATACCCCAGCCTGAAAAGCCCATCTTTCCTAAAGATCTTTAATGCTAGTTTTGTCATAGACTGAGTCTCTACATAAACATATAAATCTGTTTCTAAGCTCCCTGTTCTGTTCCACTGGTCTACATGGATGGAACTGTCTTAATTATAACTTTATCAGTCTTGGTAACTGATAAGATAAATACTTCCAGTTTGTTGTTCTTCAAGAGTTTCTTGGCTATACTTGGGCCTTTTCTTTTCCACATATATTTTACAATCAGCTTACCTAATTGCACAAGCAAAATCAGTTGGGATTTTGATAGAAATTGTATTAAATCTATAATTCAATTTGGGAAGAACTGACATCTTAATGACAACGAGTGCTCCAACCCATGAACATGGTATTGCTATTTATTTCACATGATGGAAGCACGTAATGTTCATCTGTACTCACTAGTAATGTTAATTATGATCGCCAATCCTGGTGTTATCAGATTTCTCCACTGTGTAACTACTAGTCTTCCCCTTGCAATAATAAATGCAAAGACACTTAAAGACTATTTTAATATTTTTATTACGGAATTTTTTTAAATAATAAAAATAGAGGAAACAGTAAACTCCCATTTAACAATTCAATTAGCAAAATTTTGAAAGTGATTATCAGAAAGCAGATCTCAGACATCATATAATTTTCACCTATAAATGCTTCAGAACACATCTAACTTTTTACATAACAATGTCATTATTACAACTAAGAAAATTAACACTAATTCCTCAATGTCATCTACCTCCTAGCCATACTCAGTTTTATAACTATCTTTATTACAGTTGCTTTAATCAAGCCAGGATCCTGTAAGGACCTCACATTGCACTTACTTGTTATATCTTATAAATCTCTTTAAATCTGTGAACACCTCCCCTTCCATTTTCTTTATGCCATTTATTTGCTTAAGAATATAGATCATTTGTCCTGTAGTATAGCCCATATTCTAGATTTTTAACTTATTTTTATTGCTATTGTACTGTATTTCTTGCAGACTTCACTTGTGTGTAGAAATATAATTTTACTCATTGACTTTTGTATCCTGAAAATTTGTGAAACTTATTAAATCTAATAATTTAGTTATACATTTTTTTGGTTTTCTACATAGATAATTACATCATCTGCAAATAATAGCATTGTTTCATTCTAATCCAAATACTTTTTTCTTTCTTTCTCATGCCTTATTTATTAAAGGAAGGAGAAGTGCTCCCAAATGGAAGGTCTGAGGTGCAGGAAAAAAGAAAAACCAAAGATACTGGTAAATTAAACACACAAATCTAAAAGTATATTTATTATAAGAATAATTAGTAATAACAAACAATAAATATTTGTGCATTAAAGATAATGCAATATGTTACAATTGTTATAATATGTTAAAAATAGAGTGATTACAGTTTAACTTTTTGAGATACTTATATTGTTTGGAGGAATAGTAAAATTTTATTTACTTTAGACAATGGTTAAGTTATATACACATTAAAATTTTTAGGTTAAACACAGTTAATAGAAATCCCAGACCTTCACAGTTTTGGTTATAAGAATGGGATGCTGACAAGAGACAGGGCTTTCTAGAATAAAAAGATTTAAGAGCCCTGGGAGCAAAGGTTAGGGGATATGAAAAAGATTAGTAACAGGTTCTCTCCCATGGCAAAGGGAAGAGTAAGGATCCTCATCTGTTCTCTTCAGAAAGCAGACCAAAAAAAGGTAGGTATATGTATAAGATACAACCGCATCCAAACTACTACACTAATACCACCACCAATAATAAATTTACTAAGTAAAGTACAAGACTTCTTTGCACTTTTTTTATTTTAGTCTTTAGAATCCCTCTAAAGTGTAGTCAAATTACTCTGTTAAAAATTTATTTTTTTCTGTATGTTTATGAGACAAGTTTGATATATAGTAAAGTTCCTTTGTTTATGTTAGCATTGCATTTTAGTTTATCTTTCCCCTCCCCTCGTCTTTAGTGAAAGATTTTGTAAAACATGTACATGGGTTAAAAGTCAAAACAAAACATTATAAGTATATTCAAAGAAGCCTAATCCCTTACCTATAGGTAACCAGCTTCATTAACTTCACTTATCCTTCCTATATTTCTTTTTCAAAAATATGCAAATACACACATATATAAAATACATCTTACATATGTCTAAGTTTTCCTTCATTTTTATACAAAAGGCAGTATACATACAGAATTAAAGTGATTTTTTTAAATATACGTATTGAGATGAAAATGTCCTAACTAACAACTGCTGTAAACATCCCTTTCCCTTTTGCTTTTGGTCTAATTGGATTGATTTCCACTACATAAATAAAAGGGCATTTTCCTCCTCACTCAGAGCTTTAAGCATTAGCAGAAATAAAGGCAGCTTCTCTAAACCTGAAGAAGGAACCCCTCCAGCTCTAAAGTGTTAACCAGAGCATAATAGGTGAGAGAAAGGAATATGCCAAATTCCTGAGTACTACTGGTAATGGCTAAAACTGGCTAATGTAGAGTTAATCTACTTACCACCATTCTGGTGCCTCAAAATCAGAGTAAATGTGTTAAAATTTGTGTTAGCCATTTAAAAAAAGAAAAACAATCACTTAACTATATGTGTGCTATTCTAAAAATAAAACGTGGTTTGGAAAAATAAACAGCCAAGAATAACCAGGAAAATTCTGAAAAAAAGAATCCAAATGAGACAGAAACCAGCTTTCCCAGGTATTTTAACATTTTGTTAAACTAGAGCAATTAGAACAGCTTGGTACTGATGCATGAATAAAGAAGACTAAAATTATAAAACAGAAAATCCGTAAACAGACCCTTATACATACAAAAATTCAGTATGAGAGAGGTGGAATGTTTAACAAGAAAAGATAAAAATAATTAATGGTACTGGGACAACTGTACAGCAAAACCATCTGAACCAAACTGAGGTGGGCTTCCTAACTCACTTCCTATGTCAAAATAGTATGCAAAATAGTATTTCATCTCAGGTGAATGAAAAATCTGAGTGCAAAAAAAATAAGGCCATATACAAACAGTGAATCTGTAGCATCTTACTACACTGATGGACAGTGACTGCACTGGGGTATGGGTGGGGACTTGATAATATGGGTAAATGTAGTAATCACATTGCTTTTTCATGTGAAACTTTCATAAGAGTGTATATCAATACCTTAATAAAAATTTTTTTAAATGCCATATAAAAAAAAATAAGGCCATAACAATACTAGAATACTTACTAATTAAAAAATATATATTGGTTTAAGATGGCCTTACTGGTTTGTCACAAAAACACAAAAGGCTGTTAACTCTGACTCAATAAAAACACACGTTTTGCATGATAAATAGTATAATCAAAGTCAAAAAGCAATAAAAACAAAAATATTTGTAACATGTATGACATACAGAACAAATTTTTTAAAAAGGAGCTGTCAGAGATTAATAAAAAACCTAATTGTGTAAACCAAAGAAAAAGATAAGATATACAGTTGGCTTTAGACCAGGATTTCTCAATATTTGCATTACCGACATTTTGGACAAAAGAATTTTTTTGGAAAGGACTATCCTGTATATTTTCAGAATGTTTACGAGCAACCTTGGACTCCCAAGATGCCAGTAGCACCCCACCTCAATTATGACAATTAAAAATGTTCCCAGATATTGTCAAATGTCCTAGGACTACTGCTTTAGTTCTCAGCTCAAAACACCCATACTTCACAGAAATAAAGAATGGCGATTGCCAGGGGCTGGGGAAAAGGGGAATTGTTTAATGGGTATAGAATTTGTTTTGCAAGTTGAAAAAGTTCTGGAGTTTGCACATCAACGTGAAAATATTTAACACTACTGCACTACTGTACAGTAAAATAGTGAAGACGGTAAATTTTGTCACGTGTATTTGAACAGAATTTGTAAAAAATTTTAAGTTGGAAAAAAAAACCTCCCCAAGATACCCATACTTTAAGATTAATTTGTTACTAATTTGAAAACCACTTTTTAAAACACCCCGTTATTTAATTATTCCAGAATTAAGTGTTCGGAACAAGTTGAGATCATTAGGTGCCCGAAAGTTCCAGTGACCTTTCACCTAGAACTGCACGTCCTCAGTAAGACACCCAGCTACTGCTAAATCCTAGCGGAGGCCACCCTGGGAGCGGCGGGGTAACCCGATCTGGACTCTCTACCTGTGGAAGAGATGCTCAGATGGCTGCCGGCCTGAAGAACACTTTGGATTACTTTTCAGGCGTTACAGCAGATTCTGAGAACACGGCGCCCAGCGCGGACCAGCGCTCCTGAGCGCGCAGCGCAGCGTCACGACCCTCCCACCGCCAGGGCCACTCCGGCCCCACCGAGCCACGCGGTCCGCCCGGCCGGGTCTCTCCCCGCGGCGCCCCCATCCCCTTACCCGGTGTTGGGTAACATGGCATTCGAAGATCTCAGCCGATGATGGCACCTACTACAAGGAGCGCAGAGCGAGAGGCTGGCCACTTCACCGCGTTTAGCCGCGTCCCTCGAGGCCCCGCCCCAACGCCTGTGGGGAAGGGACGCTGGGAGTCGCTAAATGCGCCTGCGCAAGCAGGTACCCACACTAGCGCACAGTGCTAGTTTCCTCCTACCCGGTCCTGGCCCCTGAAAATAACTCGCTCTCCGCGCAAGCGCTGTGAGAGACAACTCTGCCCCACCGCTCTCGCGGGGACTTTGGTGACTATCGGTTGCGCATTATTGTCTGGCGCACTGGGCTCGTCGGCCACTGTGTACGCCTTTCCCCAGCCAGTGCAGGGTTCCTCGTCACCGTGCTGCGTTCCTTCATCAGTGGATGGCCGTTTGAATGGGGTACCAGCGACCTTAAGGGGTAGGGTGCGGCTTCTGACTTGGGAATGCTTTGGCGCTAGGTCTTCTCTGCCTCCACGCCTGAACCTGGCCTCCTGGCCAGCTCCACGCGCTCCCTCGAAGGCTCCCAATTAGGACCACTTTTCCTCGGCAATTAGGCACTGGATGCTAAAAGCCGGCCAGCGTCGCGTTTCGACTACCTCAGAATGTGGATTAAAGGCGGCCCGACCTCGCGCGAATGTAAATAGCCGTGTGGGAAGCTTTTGGATCAGAGCTGTTTGCATTACTGGCCTGGAAGAATTCATAATTAACTCTGGTCGTTCGATTCTTAGCAAGTATCTCGGCGAGGAAACTTACCAACTCAGCGCTGGTTACAAGGTGAATTCTGGGATAGAGCATGCCTTGAACGTAGCTTATCTACCTTAGTGAACTAAAGACGCATATTTTTAAGGGACGCATGGAGAAAGTGTATTTGAAGGGGTAGAACAGGAGGACAGGTGGTTATACGAGTACTAGTTAAAGAAACTAGCCTGGAGACGGATTGTGTACTCCCATTTTTTTGCAGGCCTTGACTAGTTCCATTTACTTGCACTTGCCCCTCTCAGGCATTTGGATTTGCAATCCATGATATGGTCCTTGTAGCTTCCAAAGAGATTTACTTATTCAACAAATATTAGCACCTATTAGGGATATAGCAGTTCAAAAAAGACAAGGTCTGCCTATGTAGAAGGAATGAGGAGTAGCCAATATACTCTTTAGACTTGTAAATATTTAGGTGTTTTAGAGAATGCTAATAGGAACTGTTAGATGAACAGCACTCTCTACTCAAGAAAATGAAAAGACAACTTACTGAATGGGAGAAGTACTTGTAAATCATGTATCATGATAAATTCTAGAGTCCAGAATTTATAAAGGATTGTTACAACTCAGCAACAGAAAAGGATGAACAACCCAATTAAGAAATGAGCAAAGAATCTGAAATACATTTCTGCAAAGAAGATATGCAAATGGACAGCAAGCCCATGGAAAGGTCCCAACAGCACTAGTTAGTTACTAGGGAAATGCAAATCAAAACTACAATGAGATTCAACTTTACGCCCATTAGGATGGCTATAATAGAAAATAATGGAAAATAAATGTTGGCCAGGATGCAGAGAAATGGGAACCCTTCTACATTGCTGGTGGAAATGTAAAATGGCACAGCTACATTGGAAAACAGCTTTATATTTCCTCAAAAAGTTAAACATGGTTACCAGTACTGGATGTCCGCCTGCAAAAGAGCAATTCCACTGTCAGCTATACAACCAAGAGAAATGAAAACATGTTTAGAATAACCACCAGATGGCACTGTTATGTAAAAATTCAAAATCACATACTAGAGCAAAATGTTAATATCATGATATAATCTGGCTTGGATTGAGGTAAAAAAATAGCATGAGGTTCTTGATAGGATTTCCACAAAGGGAATTGAGGTAAAAATTTTAAATTCCTTAAAGAAAATTTGTATCACTAAAAAGGATGTGATAGTCTAATGCATTTTATTATTTAAATAATCAAATGGTCAAACTTGCTTTGTGACTTCTAAAGCCTATTAATTAGCCAATATTAAAAAGTATTTTCAAATAGGAGATTGAAAGTGCCAACTTAAATTGAAATACTAAAAGACATGACATTGAAAACAACTTTAACCTTAAATTATTAAATAAGGATTCTTCAAATCCTAACCTTGCATAAGAATATACTTTTTAAAGTGTATAGCAGTGACGTTTTTAAGCAGTAATATTCAAGTTTGTTGACTAAAACCCACATGAAAAAATAAAATTTTCATCCAGACCAAGTTCACAGTTTTCTATTCTACTTGAATCTATCTTATCCTGTTTTAAAAAAAAAGTGAATCATAACTATTTTAATGATTCAATGCATCATAACCTATTATTTGGAAAACATTGCTTTGTTGTAATGTGCCAGTGTGACTTGCCTTTTAAGATATTCTAGGCTTCTTCAGTCAAATATAAAATTGCTGAGTAATGGTCAGATGTTTGGCAGATGCTTTCAATGCCTTTGGAAGAATCAGGGAACTTGGGAAGCTTTCCATTTCCTCAAGACAGCCCATCTGGTTCAAAGGTTAAATGGGGAAATTCTTGGGATTTTAAGGATATGGCAGTTGCTTCTGATAATGTAGCAAGCATTCCCCATAGGATCCCTAGCTATGGGTTTGTTGCTCAATTATTGCCTGTCATTACTTAATGACAGTTGCATATTAACCTCATTGCTGTATTTTAATGCCTATATTGTTCTGATAATACATGACTCCAGCAATGTACAGAAAGTGAAAATTTCCCTCTAATACCACCCTTTGGAGATATCAATGTGCACTACTAGTATTTCCCTAGAATACATTCCTAAAAGTGAGGCTGTTTGCTCAATTGATATGCACATTTAATACCCTTTAGCAAGGTTGTGCTAATAATTTACACCAGGACTTCTCAACCTTGCCACTATTGACCTTTTGGATCAAATAATCCTTTGTTGTAGGAGCCTGTCACATGTACTGCAGTATGTTTAGCATTCCTGGCCTATGCCCACTACATGCTGTAGCCTCCCTCCCATGTCTGTATGTTTATTCATAGAATAAAATTTAACCATTTTTAAATGTATGGTTCAGTAGCATTAACTACATTCACATGTAATTAACACCACCATACATCTCCAGCCCTTCCAGTTTTGACAACCAAAAATGTCTCCAGAAATTGCTAAATGTCCCTTGGAGGGCACAGTTGCCCTGTTTACACCAATACAGGTGTGAATGAGAAATCAAAAGTGCCAATGTCATTTAAAAAAGAAAAATAAAGGCTAAGGACCCATGACAGATTAAAGAAGACTAAAAGGACATTACAACTAAATGAAATGTGTGATTCTGGACTGGATCCTGTATAGAAAACAAAATTTTTGCTATAAACACAATTAACACAATTGACAAATTGGAATAAATACTACAGATTAAAGAATTGTGTCAATGTCCTGAATTTCATACTGTGGTTATGTAAGAGAACATCTGTGTTTTTAGTATAAAGTATTAAGGGATAAAAGGAAATGAATATGCACCTACTCTCAAATATGCATATATAGGTGTGTGTATTGGAGAGAGGATGCTAAAATAAAATGTGGGTAAATATTTGAAAATTGTTGATTTAAAGTAATGATACATGAGACCTTTTATTATTACAACTTTTCTATAAGATTAAAATTAATTCAAACTGAAAAGCTTTGTTATATGTAAATGAGAATGCTTATTATTAGCTCAGACTGTTCAACTCCCATGCTTTTCAACTCCCAGTTCTTGCTAATATTGTTTATCCTTGCTTCAGAAAAGGTAACTGTAACAGCTCAAGATAAAACCCTGATTAGCTAAATCAGCAGTTCTCAAACTTTAGTGTATTCCAGAATCACCTGAGGAGTTAATAAAAACACAGATTAATGGGCCCAAACTCGTTTCTGATTCACTAGGTCTTGTACCATGGAGTTGAAGAATTTGAAGTTCCAACGAGTTTCCAGGTGAAGCTAATGTTGTTGGTTGGGGCACCAGAATGTGTAGGCCAGTAGTTCTCAACATTGTTTGCAAATTGGAATCACTTGGGGATTTTCTTTAAAATTCTGATGTCTGAGTCTTACTCCCAGAAATTCTAATTAGATTGGTATAGGGTACACACAGGTAGGTATCTTTTAAACCCCTCAGATGGTTCTAATATGCAGCCAAGATGAACAATCACTGATCCTGGTCAATGTAATCCCATTCCCCTCATTCATACCTTGTTTAACAGTGGACATGTTATCTAGTTCTGGCAAATGGGAGGTCTACTGGGAAAGGTTTTCTTACTAAGAAAGAGACCACAGAATAGATTTCATCTTTTCTTCTAGATGTTGTTTATGGATGTCAGGCTTGGAACGTGGCATTTATCTTGCAACCAAAAGAAGAACTAGCCTTTCCCTTTCCTGTAACTCCTTGAAAGGTGAACTTTCTCCTGTAACATACATGAAGGAAAAGTTAGGGGAGGGAGCAGTTGATTCAGGACCCTCCTGAGTCTCCCAACTAGCTTTATGCTCCTCCTAGTGCTCCAAGGTACACTGTGGGTTTTCCTTACTTTGCAGCTGGCCATCTCTTAGAATTCCAGGAAACACTTCTTTCACTAGACAACTGCTCCTTTGCAGGAGTACAGATCATGCTGTATTTTACTTTCTGCTCTGTTGGTCTATTTACTTTGCCAAAGAGTTGATGCTCACATGAAGGAATTATTTTATATATATATAATTTATGGTTTATATGACAGTTGCTATGTCAGAGACTGCTTATTTGCCTACCTAGCATGCATTCTCCATTTCTTTTTAACAACAGTGTCTCTATTATTAGAGGTGTCAATATGTCCAGTAAAAACACTGCATCTCTCAGACTCATTTGCAATTGGGGGTGGACATGTGACCAAGTTAAGGCTGATGAGACGTCAATGGAAGATGTCAGAAAGGACTCCTAGTAAAGTTTCTTCACAGAGCTTCCAGCCATTCTGTGACCTTAACAATGAAAGCCATAGAGTGCCTTAACAGCCCTGAAACCACTGCTTCTAGATTTCTTTTGCACGAGGAATTTTTATCTAACTAAAGACACTGTTGTTTTTAGTTTTCTGTTATATGCATTAGATCTAACTCTTAAATGATACTCTGTCTCAAGGCAAAAGTATCAAAAGAATATAAAATATTGCAGGGGGTTCCCTTTTGAGCACACTTAAATCCTGAGGTTTGTATCTGCTTTTCTTCCTAAAAGTATCAATTTTGTTCAGATTTCCTTCTTTAAAATTGCCTTTAATCTTCCACCCCCTTTCAGGAGATCCCGTGACCCTTTCACAGGAGTTTTTCTCATACCAGGATTCATCCTCCTTTCCTAAGCCAAACATTTTCTCAAGTCTGAATTATTCATTCTCTTTAGAAGATAACTTCAGCAAAAGAGTCCAGGGTGGGTGTGGATATTCCAAGTTGTGGGTGAAATTGTAACATTTCCAGATTATCTCGCCTGGCTTTAGCGTGTTTGCATATCCTCAGGGGTGGGGAGAAGTTCATCTCCATGTCAATGGGTAATTACCTGGGCAACTGAGGGCGTGTCTGAACCTGAGAGTTTAAGGGGAGGGGCTGGCTTGCTTGCTTGCTTCCTTCCAGAGCATAGGAGAGAGACGGCCCTGGACTGCAGCTTGTAAGCAATAAATGGGTTTTAAACTTTATTTCTCCCTTTGACTGATTTCGGTTTTTAGAGGTATTTTGCCCTGGGATTTCCTCTCCCCTGACTTACATAAGTCCAGTTCCTTGGAGATACTTCCAGCCAATTCTTCCTGGTGTCCAGTAAGTCACTATTATGTCAACCACACCCATGTTCCACCAAAGTCAGGCACTAATTCTGAGACAAAGTACTCTACCCTGAGTACATGTAATGTTCCCATGCTGAGAAAGAGAAAAACATTAGACTCTTCTATTAACATAGTTTTGCTTCTGCTCACTATAAAGATAGTATTTTATTTTGCAGAAAAATGTCAGTTATTTTTTATCTTCCAGCTTTCAAACTGTGCCTACCATTTTCTAAAAGAAAAAAAAAGACATTCGAAGTTAGCTCAAGCAGCAAGCCTGTAATTGAGCCATCTATCTCTTAATGGGCACTACTTTCCTACACAAAAATCTATTTTGGAAGTACCCTCATGTCTTTACTCTGTGCCAAATTGAATTCCTGTAGGCGTCATCCTCCTACTACCATCTACTTAATTAAATTCTTGATTAAGGTCTCATACTCCTACTGCTCCAGAAGAGAGGCTATATGAAGACCTACTATCCTCTGATACAAGTAATCCTCCACCTACATGGATGGAAGGTGGGGTTGAGGAGGAAATTTGCTTTTCCAGTTATGAAAATAACATCTTCTCAGAGAAGTGCTCCAGATTGTTGTTTTGTTTTGTTTTTCCACTACTGGCCTTTTGCTTGCTTGCCTGTTCAAGGTTGAACATTCGCCTGGTGCTCTGTGGGATTACCTGCAGTTAAACATTTTTTAGAGCCATATGAGGAAGGGAGAACAACAGCTCTATCCAGTTGCCTGGCATCCGAAGAAACTTTCCACTGACCTTTGTATGCTATGGTCTGCTTTTTGCACAAGGCTATTATGTCAACAAAGGGCAAATCAGGAAAAATAAAATAGATACTCTCTAACCAATCTATTTGGCTCCTTCTTAAGTAGTGACGTCAAAAAATTTAGAGGGAAGGTTTGAATTAAAGGCAGATGAAGACCTTGTTTTAACTGCAAAATAAAATTTGTATTTCCTATTAATGATATGGTCTCAGATACCTAAGAAGGAACTATTCTGTCCCATATTAGAACACTTACAATATTGTAGGCATCTATAATATACATCAGCTTTGGACGGAATACCAAGGCAGGAAAAGCAGGTTAACTTTTAGTACAATAGGCTAACTTCAGTTCAAGCAGGAAGAATCACAGGTAACAGGTTAAATGGAAAAGAAAGAAAAAAATGGAGTCCTTTTTCCTCTGCTACCCTACTCACAGCTATTTCCTTTTACCTACCCTTTGAAAAGATTGGGATGAATCACATGTTAGTTAAATGGTTAGCGATAGACGAGGGAGAATCATGTTAAGGACAAGTGAAAGGACAGTATCCATGGCTGCTTGAGAAGAGCAGAAATATTTTAATGAAAATCATTATTTGTTACATAACTTCCAGTGAAGATGGAAGGCTAAGAGAATGAACAAAAATGAACCAAAACTAGAAGAGAAATTTTCAAGTATAATGAAAATAGGGAACTGACATAACCCTATCACAGGATATGAAGAACAGTTTCTAATTTGTGCCCAAATTAAGGAAAGCAGTGAGATTTGATAACTCTGTGCCATTTTTAGAAAGTAAATGAGATGGTCCGAAAGGTCCAACAGTAATCTGAAAATTGAAGAAATAAGGACTAGGGACCTGCGTGGACGATGGGAAAATTAAGGCCAACTTTGGGTCTATTCCCAAATGGTAAGGAAGGCAGAATTGAGGAAGAGACAATGTAACACATATTTTGATTTTCCAAGAATCAGTTTCCTGACCCATAACTGAAAGTGAGGGGCAGCTGAAGAGTTCATAGTGACCTGCAAGACAGATCTGCAACTGTTGATCAAACTAAACTGAGCAGGGTCAATGAACACTAACTACATAAGATACAAATCCTCTGACAGGCTAGATCTGAAATTCTCAAAAAAGTAAAAACAAAAATCTTAATTCTCAGATCTTGGTTTCTAATACTATACTCCAATAAAAGGAACCAGGGCTGACCTGTTCTAGGACTGGGGAAGAAAATGTAGATGAGCCTGGAACATCTCGCAGTGCCAGAAAGTAAGTAAGTGTTGAAAAAACAAAAACAAAACTCCCACACTGAAGGAGCACAGAAGTCAACTAAAATAGCCAAAGCTGGAACAATTTGGGTAACAACATGGTACTAGATTATCACCAAAATACAAAATAAATATCAGTGAGTCCATACTGATATAACTATGTGATTGAATAAATAAATAAATGGGGAGAAATGACAAATTTCCTGTACAAAAGAATTCCAAAGACCTCATGTTAAGTACCTCAAAGCGGTGAAGAGTAACTCCTGATTCCTTAAGTGTGGCTGTACATAGTGAATTCCTTTCAAAGAGTACAGTATAAAAAGGGGGGAAAAACTTCACAGTGAAGCAAGCTGACAAACACCATCTCAAATGACCAAAGTCAGTATCAGTTGAGATAAGTCATGTTGATAATATGTATCCTTGATATGATATGTTGAAAATGGCATTTTATCTCTGTGGTCTTTCTTTCAAAAACTTATAATCCCATTTTAATCATGAGAAAACATCAGACAAGTCCCAGCTGAAGGACAGTCTACAAATTTCCTGAGCAACACTTGTCAAAACTGTCAAAGTCTGAGAAGCTGTTTTCACAGCCAAGGAGACATGATGACTAAATGTAATGTGGTATCTTGGATGAGATCCTGAAACAGAAAAACATTAGGTAAAAACTAAGGAAATATTAATTATGGATTTTAGTTAATAACAATGTATCAATATTGGTTCCTTAATTGTAACAAATGTACCCTAGTAATGTAGGATGTTCCTAAAGCAGAAAGTAAGTGTAGTGCATTGGGAACTTGGTATTAGAAATTTTTCTGTAAATCTAAAATGTTCTAAAAAAACAAAGCTTATTTAAAAAATGTTTAAATCTTAAAACACTACGTAAGTTTAAATGAGTGGATCTTATTTATCAGCATCTTAAATGAGTGGATGAATTTGGAAGAAAATAAGGGAAATCCCTAAGGCAATTGTTCTCAATGGAATTTGTTTCCCAGGGAATATTTCTGAGTATCTGGCAACACTTTTAGTTGTTGCATTTGAGAGGGGAGTAGTACTGGCCATCTAATGAATAGAGTCCAGGGAAGCTGCTAAACGTTCTATGATACACACCTAGTCCAACTCTCAAGAATTATCTGATCCAAAATGTTAATGGTGCTGAGGTTGAGAAACCACCCTAAGGAATGAGGTTTGGCGACCTGTGTTACTGCTGATAGAAATAGGCTAGATTTTATAGATATGTGTGTACATAATATTCAATACTTCAGAATATGTGTAATACATATGTAAACTATGAGATAATAATAAACATTTGTTAAACTATCCCCACCAAAGGGACTAGAAATGAATCATGTGTTCTCTTGATCCCATGTCACTGCCTCTTCCTCAAGTAACCACTTTCCCGAGTTTCATGTTTATCTTTCCCTCATCATTTATAAAATTGTGTGTGTGTGTGTGTATACACAATATATTGGTTAGCTATGTTTGCTTTTTTTTTAAATGTTGGAATCATTTTTAATATTTAAATATAAAAAGTGAGCACTGACTTTTTTTAGACACACATACACCGGTCTAATAGCCAAAATGTGCAGAGGAAATGAGCACAGTCCCCATCCTGTGGTTGAAGCTGCTGCCGGCCCTAACTCCTTTCCAATATATGTATATAAGTTCAAGAAGTTCACAGTGGCTGCTTTATGCTGCACCTGTGATGCATTTTGTATTTCATATTGTGTGCATGTCCCTCCCCAACATCTCCATTCTTAAAAACAAAATAAAACAGTCATTAATGCTCAGGGGTATATCCTTCCCAATGGCATCAGTTCCTACCCCACAACGGTATAGTGAGATCTTCATGTCAGAAGTACTCTAGTGAAAAAGGTGGGATGGCCAGAGCAGGAATAACAATCTGCATTGCTGTACTCTGGTATCAGAGTGAGGAGAGAAAAAACAAGTCAGTCAGACAGGGACCGTGGTTTTAGACAGAGTAGGGTGAGGGCTTCCAGAAAAAAAAAAGTAGGTTAATCACAGTCAGAACAATGTAACAATGTGCAAAAAAAACCCTACCAAAACTCCCTGTTAAACATTAAGCAAAGTCAAGAGTTTCTCTAAGGCAAATTCTCTAAGGCAAAAATATCAAATTATGAATATAGGCATTTTCAGTGAAATTAGTTAAACTGAAAAGCCAGGAGTACAGATTCAAGATGGCGGCATGAGAGGTGACACAGAGAACTCCTCCCAAAACCACAAATAGTATAAAAATATAGTGAATAAATACAACTAACCCTAAAACAGCAAGAAGAAAGAATGCTGAGCCAGACTGCATACAGACCTCACAAACAGAGCGGACCTCACAAACAGAGCAGACCTCACGAAACAGGGTAATGTACGAAAGCCTTAAATAGACAGGACCCAAGCCCTTCCCCCACCGCAGCTCACCGGTGGGAGGAAGAGAAACAGAGCGGGGAGGGGGTGGAAGCCTAGGACTGCTGAACACCTAGCCCGGGAGATCTGCTTTGTGAGTGGAAGCCTATATTCTGTGGTGCTCTGGACGTTGGGGAGCTTGGATGGGTGGAGGGCCTGGGAGATTGACATTCTGGCCGTTTGTGGAGGAAGGGATCCACACCCGGCTGCTCTGTGTCAGAGGAAGGACGGATGGTCTGAGAGGCTTCCTAGCAGTGAGAGGGGTGCTGAAGGGGCGGGGTTTGCACAGAGCCTACTGTGTGGGAGAAGGGAGAGCTGGACAATGTTGTCTGGGCATGCTCTGCCCAGCTGGTTGGGAACTTTGAGGAGCTTCAGGTGCTCCATCCCCCTGGCTCCCTACTCAGCAACTAGACCCCCCACTGTGACACACAGCCAGCCCAGCCTTCCTACTGGCCTGCAGGCACCTGCTCGCAAACTGGCAATCACTGCTCTGGCCTCAGGCCACGCAGAGGGAGGCCCCACCTACAACAGCCAGAGACACAAAGCACAGAGGCTTACACGGGTATGCTTGGCCCACTGGCTCTGACACTGGAGATAGGCACTGTAGCAGGGAATCAGGAAACAGATCTTTCCTCCCCCCAGGCTCCAGCCCTGCTCCCTTACAACCCTCAACCTCACTCTAGGGGCTGAGCAGCTCCAGGGACTGGAGTTTCTGTGCACTAGTGGGCACCAAACAGAAAAATGAAACGTCAAAAGAACATGGTTAAGACAAAAATCTCACAAACCCCAGAAAAAGGGCCAAATGAAACTGAACTCACCAATCTCCCTGAAAGAGAGTTCAAAACAAAAATTATAAACATGCCTATGGAGGTACAGAAAAATATTCAAGAACTCAGGAACGAATTTAAGACAGATTCAATCATTAAGAAATTCCATATCTGAAATGAAACATACAATGGAGGGATTTAAAAGCAGATTGGAAGTAGTAGAAGAGACAGTAAATGGAATATAAATTAGAGAAGAGGAATACAAAGAAGCTGAGGTACAGAGGGAAAAAAGAATCTTTAAGAATGAAAGAATATTGAGAGAACTGTGTGACCATGCAAACAGAACAATATTTGCATTATAGGGGTACCAGAAGAAGAAAAGAGAGAAAAAGGGATAGAAAGTGTTATTGAGGAGGTAATTGCTGAAAACTTCCCCAATCTCGGGAAGGAGATAGTCTCTCAAGCCATGGAGGTGCACAGATCTCCCAACACAAGGGAACCAAGGAAGACAATATCAAGACATATAATAATTAAAATGACAAAGATCAAGGATAAAGACAGACTTTTAAAAGCAGCTAGAGAGAGAAAAAAGATCACATACAAAGGAAAACCCATCAGGCTATCATCAGACTTCTCAACAGAAACCTTACAAGCCAGAAGGGAGTGGCATGATATATTTAATGCAATGAAGCAGAGGGCCTTGAACGAAGAATACTCTACCTGGCAAGGTTATCATTTAAATTTGAAGGAGGGATTAAACAATTTTCAGATAAGCAAAAGCTGACAGAATTTACCTCCCACAAACCACTTCTACACTGCATTTTGGAGGGACTCCTATAGATGGAAGTATTCCTAACACTAAATAGATGTCACCCAAGGGCTAGACAAAGAGTACAGAATATGATTCATAAAATACAAAGAATGGAGGAGGAAGAAAAAGGAGCAAGAAAAAAAAAAGAAGCTTTAGGTTGTATTTCTAATAGCATATGAAGTGAGTTAAATAAGACTGTTAGATAGTAAGGGAATTGCCCTTGAACCTTTGGTAACCACGAATCTAAAGCCTGCAATGGCAATAGGTACATACCTATCGATAATCACCCTAAATGTAAATGGTCTGAATGCACCAATCAAAAGACATAGAGTCACTGAATGGATAAAAAAACAAGACCCATCTATGTGCTGCCTACAAGAAACTCACTTCAAAGCCAAAGACATACACAGACTGAAAGTAAAGGGATGGAAAAAGTTATTTCATGCAACTAATAGGGAGAGAAAAGGAGGAGTGACAGTATGTGTATCAGACAAAATAGACTTCAAAACAAATAAAGTCACAAGAGACAAAGAAGAACATTACATAATGATAAAGGGGTAGGTCCAACAAGAGAACATAACTATTATAAACATCTATGCACCCAACAAAGGATCACCTACACATGTGAAACAAATACTAACAGAACCAAAGGGGGAAACAGAATGCAATGCATTCATTTTGGGAGACTTAAACACACCACTCACTCCAAAGGACAGATGAATCAGACAGAAAATAAATAAATAGACAGAGGCACTGAATAACATATTACAACAGATGGACCTAACGGACATCTACAGAACACTCCATCCCAAAGCAACAGGATACACATTCTTCTCAAGTGCACATGGAACATTTTCAAGAACAGATCAGATACTAGGCCACAAAAAGAGCCTCAGTAAATTCAAAAAGATTGAAATTGTACCAACCAGCTTCTCAGATCACAAAGGTATGAAACTAGAAATAAAGTACTCAAAGAAAAATAAAAAGCCCACAAACACATGGAGGCTTAATAACATGCTCCTAAATAATCAATGGATCAATGACCAAATAAAAACAGAGATCAAGCAATATATGGAGATAAATGACAACAATAATTGAACACCGCAAAATCTGTGGGATGCAGCGAAGGCCGTGCTAAGAGGGAAATATATTGCAATTCAGGCCTACCTCAGGAAAAAAGAACAATCCCAAATGAACGCTCTAAACTCACAATTAATGAAACTAGAAAAGGAAGAACAAATGAGGCCCAAAGTCAGTAGCAGGAGGGACATAATAAAGATTAGAGCAGAAATAAATAAAATCGAGAAGAATAAAACAATAGAAAGAATCAATGAAAGCAAGAGCTCGTTCTTTGAGAAAATAAAATAGATAAACCCCTAGCCAGACTTATCAAGAAAAAAAGAGAATCTACACACATAAACAAAATCAGAAATGAGAAAGAAAAAATCACTATGGACACCACAGAAATACAAAGAATTATGAGATAATACTAGGAAGAATTATATGGTAATAAACTGCATAACCTAGCAGAAATGGACAACTTTCTAGAAAAATACAACCTTCCAAGGCTGACCCAGGAAGAAACAGAAAATCTGAATAGACCAGTTAGCAGCAAGGAAATTGAATTGATAATCAAAAAACTACCTAAGAACAAATCCCTGTGCCAGATGGTTTCACTGCTGAATTTTAGCAAACATTTACTGAAGACCTAATACCCATCCTCGCTAATGTTTTCCAAAAAGTAGAAGAGTAGGGAATACTCCCAAACTCATTCTATGAGGCCAGCATCACTGTAATACCAAAACCAGGAAAAGACACCACAAAAAAAGAAAATTACAGACCAATATCTCTGATGAACATAGATGCAAAAATGTTCAATAAAATAATTAGCAAACTGAATTCATCAAAAAGATCATTCATCATGATCAAGTGGATTTCATCCCAGGGACGCAAGGATGGTACAACATTCAAAAATCCATCAACATCATCCACAACATCAATAAAAAGAAGGACAAAAACCACATGATCATCTCCATAGATGCTGAAAAAGCATTCAACAAAATTCAACATCCAGTCATCATAAAAAATCTCAACAAATGAGTATAGAAGGCAAGTACCTCAACATAATAAAGGCCATATATGACAAACCCACAGCCAACATTATACTTAACAGTGAGAAGCTGAAAGTTTTTCCTTTAAGATCGGAAACAAGACAAGGATGCCCACTCTCCCAACTTTTATTCAACATAGTTCTAGAGGTCCTCACCACGGCAATCAGACAACACAAAGAAATAAAAGTCATCCAGACTGGCAAGGAAGAAGTCAAACTGTCCCTGTTTTCAGATGACATGATAGTGTACATAAAAATCCCTAAAGAATCCACTCCAAAACTACTAGATCTAATATCTGAATTCAGCAAATTTGCAGGATTCAAAATTAATACACAGAAATCTGTTGCATTCCTATACACTAACGATGAACTAGAAGAAAGAGAAATCAGGAAAACAATTCTATTCACAATTGCATAAAAAAGAATAAAATACCTAGGAATAAACCTAACCAAGGAAGTAAAAGACCTATACTCTGAAAACTACAAGACACTCTCAGAGAAATTAAAGAAAATACCAATAAATGGAAACACATCCCGTGGTCATGGATAGGAAGAATTAATATTGTCAAAATGGCCATCCTGCCTAAAGCAATCTACAGATTCAAGGCACTCTCTATCAAAATACCAACAGCATTCTACAATGAACTAGAGCAAATAGTTCTACAATTCACATGGAACGACAATAGACCCCGAATAGCCAAAGCAATCCTGAGAAGGAAGAATAAAGCAGGGGGAATTATGCTCCCTGACTTCAGGCTCTCCTTCAAAGCCTCAGTAATCAAGACAATTTGGTACTGGCACAAGAACACACCCATAGACCAGTGGAACAGAATAGAGAGCCCAGATATAAACCCAAGCATATATTGTCAATTAATATATGATAAAGGAGCCATGGATATACAATGGGGAAATGACAGCCTCTTCAACAGCTGGTGTTGGCAAAACTGGACAGCTACATGGAAGGGAATGAAACTGGATTACTGTCCAACCCCATACACAAAAGTAAACTTAAAATGGATCAAAGACCTGAATGTAAGTCATGAAACCATAAAACTCTTAGATTAGAAAAAAACATAGGAAAAAATTCCTTGGACATAAATATGAGCAACTTCTTCATGAACATATCTCCCCAGACATGGGAAACAAAAGCAAAAATGAACAAATGGGACTATTTCTAACTAAAAAGCTTCTGTACAGCAAAGGACACCATCAATAGAACAAAAAGACATCCTACAGTATGGGAGAATATGTTCATAAGTGACATATCCAATAAGGGTTGACATCCAAATTATATAAAGAGCTCATGCACCTCAACAAACAAAAAGCAAATAAGCCAATTAAAAAATGGGCAGAGGACCTGAACAGAAGCTTCTCCAAAGAAGAAATTCGGATGGCCAACAGGCACATGAAAAGATGCTCTACATCATCAGAGAAATGCAAATTAAAACCATAATGAGATATCACCTCCCACCTGTTATGATGGCCACCATCCAAAAGACAAACAACAAATGTTGGTGTGGATGTGGAGAAGAGGAACCCTCCTACACTGCTGGTTGGAATGTAAATTGGTTCAACCATTGTGCAAAGCAGTATGGAGGTTCCTCAAAATACTCAAAACAGAAATACCATTTGACCCAGGAATCCAAGTCCTAGGAATTTACCTGAAGCATGCAGGAGCCCAGTTTGGAAAAGACATATGCACCCGTATGTTTATCACAGCACTATTTACAATAGCCAAGAAATGGAAGCAACCTAAGTGTCCATCAGTAGATGAATGGATAAAGAAGATGTGGTACATATACACAATGGAATATTATTCAGCCATAAGAAGAAAACAAATCTGACCATTTGCAACAACATGGATGGAGCTAGAGGGTATTATGCTCAGTGAAATAAGCCAGGCGGAGAAAGACAAGTATCAAATGATTTCACTCATCTGTGGAGTATAAGAACAAAGAAAAAGACTGAAAGAACAAAACAGCAGCAGACTCACAGAACCCAAAAATGGACTAATAGTTACCAAAGGGAAAGGAACTGGGGAAGATGGGTGGGAAGGGAGGGATAAGGGGGAAAGGGGCATTACGATTAGCACACATAATGTAGTGTGACAGGCATACGGGGAAGACAGTATAATACAAACATGTGTAGTGATTCTATAGCATCTTACTACGCTGATGGACAGTGACTGTAAATGGGGTATATGGTGGGGAATTGATAATAGGGGGAGTCTAGTAACCATATTATTGTTCATGTAATTGTACATTAATAATAACAAAACAAACAAACAAAAGTTCATTGGAGTAAACTTGGAGCTTGAAGTGTAGTGGCTTTTCATTGGATGAGTTGTGACAGTCTCTCATTGGCTATTGCCAAGCAAGGAGAGTCTTTCTTCCTCCTTCTGTGATGGTATAGGTTTTTTCCTATTGGGAATACTAGGTAAATCTCTTCCATTTGGGGTCAGCAATTGACAGTGAATGGTAGGGTATGAGAGCTCCCCCTTTTAGCCTCCTGACTCTACTTTAAATGAGGTTTCCTTTAATTAATTTTCACACCAAAAATCTATTAGTTAAGTACTATTATCTCTTCTTTACAGTTCAGGAAGCTGAAGCACAGAGAGGTTAAGTAACTTGTCCCAGTTCTATTACCAAGTGCTGTTCTGTAAACTTTTTTTTTTTTAAGTTTTGTTTAGAGAAATTCTGACAAATGAGGATATGGAGGGTTAGGAGTGGTGGTGATATGAAAGGAAGGCATGGAGTGAGGATGGGGTGGTCAGGGATAGGTGGCAGTAGTCTCTCCTTCATCCCATGCCTGGTATAATTTCCTGAAGAAGACTGGCATGTGCCAGGATGGGTGGGGAGCTGTCTATTATGTCTCAGTGTAGGAAGGGATGTCTAGCTCATCAGGCAGCTCACTAATACTGATATCTAAATGATAGTGTACATCATTGAGGAGCTTGGGATAAATCTCATCTGACACAAAAATGATTGTCAAGCCCCTGGTGCCACAGGAGCCTGCTCTGACCACATTATGCAGGTAGGTGTCAGAATCCTCAGGCATGTTGTCATTAAAGGCAGTGTTCAACAGCTTGATGTTCATGTTTCAGCCTGACAGATTGGTAGACCACAAGAATTCATCACTGACAATCTTTAAAGTGCTGATACCAAGAAAGCCTCTCCTGGGGAAATGGCTAGGAAGTTCTGCTCCACCAGAATGGTGGCCTGGGAATTGCAATGCTGCACAGACTTCCCAAAGATTTGGGATTCTAAATTAAGTAGTCTGGCTCTAAATCACATTAATTACCATACAGTGCTATTCATTTTATTGCCTATGTAGAGGTGTTCCTCTACTTAATTCAAATAGTGCTCTTTTTCTAGTTCTTTGATAAATAAGGTTAGTAAATAGAATTCTCTTTTTGTGCGAGAGAGGGGGTCTCAGCTTGAAATTAAGGAGGATCAAATATACTTAAGCATATCTTAATAGGTGTGATGATCTCTATTTCCAAGACATTAAAGTGAGGCCAAGGAAACTCCTATGTAAGAACCCATCCTCATGGTAGAGAATGAGGTATACCAATTTGAAGGACAAAAGGTCAGTGTTTAAGTGGAATGATGAATTCTTAGAACACTGAATGATTATCACTCAGATTATTCTCTGGCCTAGTTACACAGACTCCATGCCTAAATCTTACAGAATTTTCTGTGAATAAAAATGGAAAGGGCTGTTTCATTAAAAATCCAAAGAGATACAGGGAACTAGCTGATATAGTATGACAAAAAGACAAGGAAGAAGAATCCTCTTCTCTTGAGAAAAGTGCTCCAGAAAATTCAATGCAACTTTGATACAGGCTGGTAAAGCCTGTTATATAGGACAGGGACAGGAGACAGCACCTTCAGTGCAAACACTGGAGTTCTCTGAACTAGGCTTTGGTGAGGTTAGGAGCTTCACATGGAGATAATTACATCAGGGCTAGGTACAGGATGAGAAAAATGGACATGACTCATGGTGGCAGAGAGATGGGTGAGTATGCAGGAGACACTTTCAAGTCTACTCCTCAAATACTTGGGAAGAACTTTAAAGGAAGGCTCATAAATCAATGGATTAGGCAGTCAGGCTCAGTATGTGTCAGCTATTATAACCCAGTTTGACTACCAAGGTGATAATAGCCTGAAAAATATGAATTATACTCCCACACATTTTTCTTAAGCCTTTGAAGTTTGTTATTACTTAACTATTGAACACATGACAAGTATTAAGGGAACATTCTGAAGTATTTCATTTTTATTATTGTTTTATTTTGAAATAATTACAGATTCAAAGTAAGCTTAAAAAGTAATACAAAGAATCCTGCATACTCTTCTTCACCAGTTTCTCCAAAGGGTAATATCTAAATAACTACAACAAAACCAGGAAATTGACATTGGTACAATTCACAAATCTTACTCAGATTTTGCCTGTTTTGTATGCACTTGTGTCTCTCTGAAGTTCTATGCAATTTTTTCATGTGTAGATTTGTATAGCCAATCCCATTATCAAGATACAGAATTGCTCCATCATGACAAACATATCCCTTGCTACTCCATTAGAGTCACACCCACTCCTCTCTCTCTTCCTACCCTCCTACCCCATTCCTAACCCCTGGCAACCAATAATCTGTTTTCCATTTCTATAGTTTTGTAATTTTAAGAATGTTATTTAGTGGAATCATAAAGTATATAACCTTTGAGTTTAGCTTTTTTTCTCTCCGTATAATTTCAGATGTTTCTAATCTAGGGAATATGTGTTAATGATTATGATTTTGTATTTGTCATAGGATAAAATATTAAAATGTCCACCTCCCAGATTTACCTAATGGCTAGTCTTACTTCTCACCTATACTGGCATCTCTGTTATATTTTTATAACTTAAAAAGTCTTACCCATAAACACAAATAGGGTAATTTTGGTTAAGTGTTTACTACTACTGCATATAGTGGAATACCTTGTTCAGAGGTTACATTTTGCCCAGACATGATTGTGTGTGTGTGCTGGGTGGGGGGGAGGGGTCTCTTACCAGATGAAGGTGTTTCCAGGAATTTCTTAAACAAATTAGAAAAAAAAAACCACAAGAAAGTAAAATGTTACAAAATTAATAAACTAAATTATTTAAACTGTCTTACTTTCAAAAGTATAAAGCAATTAACAAATAGATAATATGTTGCCCTCTTCACCATCAAAAAGCCAGTAAACAGAACAAAAAGCACTCAAGTCAGGTCACCTGGGTGATCTGATCATTCCAGAAACTGAGAAACGTTTGCTGAGATTACAGAAAGCCTTGGTTTTCCCACACTTTATGGACTATTGGAGAGCTAGGATTGTAAAAATGGTCCTGGAAGACTAAAATTCTATTCTATCTACTATTTCTGAATCAGAGGGACTCACAAACCTACGGAGCTAAATCCATAAGTCTTTTGGACTTATGACCAAGAGGCAGGGAAAGGGAAAGGTTTCACCTTGTTTTCTGCTGTGAGTTGTTTTCTTTTATCTAGGCTTCTATTATAAAACTGGATGTTAGGTGTTTAGGAAATGTCATTTGGTTTTGATCATTTTACTCAGATACACTGTCTCTACATTGGATACTCTTCAAAGAAACTGTTAGTCATGTGAGTTAGGACAGTGGGTTTCAGACAGATGACATTTTTTAATATTGAAAATTGTTATCTTACTACACTGATGGACAGTGACTGCAATGGGGTATGGGGGGGGGGACTCGATAATAAGGGTGAATGTAATAACCACACTGCTTTTCTTGTGAAATCTTCATAAGAGTGTATATCAGATACCTTAATAAAAAAACAAACAAAAAAAAATTGTTAGCTATTTTAAGGTCTGGCGCTAGGAGAAAGACAACTCTTTTGTTTTTAAAATCAGGAAATTAAACTGGTACAGCCTTTTTGGAATCATAGTGGCAGTATTTTATCAAATCTGAAAATACTTATTATACCTTTTTTTCTGCAGTTATACTTCTAGGAATCTGTTCTTCAGATATAATCATATTTGTGCAGATACTCAATATATGCATGATGTTTTTAACAATATCGCTAGTTATTTTGAATAATTAGAAACACTTTAAATCTTCACTATTTTGGAAAAGGTTAAATTATGTACATGAAATTATGAAATGCTATGCAGAATTAAAAACAATTGAGTAGATGAAAAGTACTCATGAAAAAAAAATCTCCATGATTTTTAAGTGAAAAAAAGCAAATAAAAAATAGTGTTTAGAATTATTAGAGATGCAAACATAATTATTATTTTTTATTGAAGTATCAATACACTATCTTATGTTTGGTTTCAAATGTACAACACAGTGGTTCAACAATTACCCATATTATTAAATCCTTACCCCCTCTAGTGTGGTTACTATCTATGAACATAGAAGATGTTACAGAACCATTGACTATGTTCTCCATGCAGTACTACTATCCCCCCGCCACCCCATGCACGCAGTATTATTACACTGGTTATCATGGGCTGGGGTGGTTTCTGAAGAAAATAATTACAACCCTTTAATGCTTAATATTGTTTGAATTTTCCAAAATGAGCATGGATATTTATAATACTTGTGTACTAAAAAAATAAATAAATAAGGAAAAATCAAGAAAAGAATATATTCCCAAAACAATAACAGCCAAGACTGTATCAGCTACTTAACCAGCTGGTATTTTTAATATCCATGCGGCGGCTTAGGGTGGCAATGTTTATAACTGCAACTTAATATTTGTATTTAACATACAAAACAAAATATATTTGACCTTTTTGGAAGAGAGATTGAGGTTAAATACAGAACTTTTAAAATGGCCTCTGCAATAAGACACCTGAGCTATTTGAAAACTGCTTTTTGCCAATAAATATATAATAAATAAACTGACCAAAGAACCCATTCAACTGTAATGGCCAGAACCTGATTTTCTTGAAGAGCTTGGCACATAGTAAACACTCAATAAATATTGACCGAATGATGAATGAATCTACAATTTAAATCTCTTGAGGAGCACTGACTTATTTTAAAAGCAGGTTATTAGCAAGGATAGATGATTGAGCTACTTGTTACTTGCTTTTCAAACGAGAAGGCAGAGGGGGAGCAGCCCCCTCTTTCTACTCAGGAGGTTAATTTGTTCAAGGGCAGCGTTTAAGTGGCTCACGTTTTGATGACCTGTGAATTTAAAAATCGATTTTGGAACTCCACAGACTATAAAACAAGCGAGTTGCCACTAGTTTTATATATCTGATTTTGCTCAGACTAGAGGAAAGGGTGCTAGTGGCTGTGAAATTGTGGGCACATCACTCTATTCGTGTCTTAATTTCTGAAAAAAGGTCATCATCACTCCCTCATTGGTTTTTATTGTTGTTGTTTTTTTAACATGGAGGAATGTGGAAACTTTTATAAAATGCTGGCTGGCTATGTATACAGTGGCCATCCCAAATCGTGCAATGAATGTTTCGTATACATTCAATCCCGGACTGTGGGGTTGAAAAGCAGACTGAAATTGTACAAAAATCCAAATGTTCTCAAATTCGGTGCAGCCTCTTTCATCTCATTCATTTTCATTCCAACCATACCTATCGGGCCCATGTGGGCCCAAGGGGTCCGCTTCCAGCACCGGCAGGGCCAGCACTGGCGGAGTTCGCCCCGGCCTGGGTCCGGACCGCAGGCTTCCCTAAAGAAGATGACAGCCCGCGCCTGCTTCTGTAGTGCTTGGGACCGAACCTCCCACAGCCTCGTCCACCCGCGGCAATTCTGCCGCTATTCTGGGGTCCTCGCGGGACGCTCCTACCTATTCTCAGGAGTTGGGTCCTCGACGCTTTTCCCGCCGGTAGAGGGAGATATCCAGGGCAGACGGCGTAGGGCAGAGGAGCCGGAAGGCTGGCGGAGGCACGGGAGCTGGGGGCAGCGAAGCGGAAAGCTCAAGGCGCGCACTCTCGTTAACGCGGGAGTGAGGCGGGGGCGGAGCGCGCGCGGCAGCCAGAAGAGGCAGGGAGGCGGAGTCTTAGGGCGACCGCCGGAAGAGGGCGCCCTGGAGTAGAACAGGCGCCGGATGAGGGCGGGACCGCGGTGGAGGGGTGGGGGGAGGGCGTTGACGCTAGGGGGCGGGATGAGGCGAAGCGGGGACGCGCTTGCGGGGTGGGGAAGGCGGAGGCGCGGCGGTGGCGGGAGCGTCCCCGGTCTCCGCCCCTGTTTCCCACTCTCCTTCCACCTCCCTCCGGCCGGGACTCCGGAGAGGCGCCGTTTGCCAGTCCCCGGAGCCGCCCTGCTGCCGCCGCCTCCTCCCTCCGCTTGTGGTGAGCCCGTCAGTCCCCGCACTGTGCGCTCCTCCGTCTGGGCCATGGATGGGTAAGTACCAGGCGGCGTGGCGGCCGAGCCGGGCACCGCTTGCCCGGCTTCCTTTCGGCTCTCGGCCGTACTTGCCGAGGCCGGGGAGCCGGGCGCCGCGACGGCGGCCAGGGGAACGGACGGGCCGAGCCCGACGACGGGGCTTCCGGGTGCCTAGTAGGGGAGCCCCGACAGAGGAGGGACGGTCCGCCGCAGGCTCTCTTGTCCCCGCGGAGCGACCCTTCACCCCTTCACACCCTCACACCCGGAAGCGTTGGAAAGCCGGGTGCAGCCGCCGGGTGCGGGGTCTGCCCTCCGCGCGGAGAGTCCGGGGAGCCCGGCCCTGCCTCCCGACAGACACTTCCTCTCAGAAAATGGTGCGCGGCGCTGGGGGAGGCGGAGGCGGTGCTCGGGGCGGGCGTCCCCCCGCTTGGGGAGTTGCTGTTTACCGGTGAGGTGGGGCGACCGCTGGAGCTTGCGGGGAGCCGGGTGGCCGCGGGGTGGCGGCGACGGCTAGTGCACGCGTCGGTGCTCGTCTGGGCGGCGACCTGGTCCCGCAGCCAGGGTTCCACCGGCGTCTGGCAGGCTGGGGGACCGGCCGAGGTCTCCAGATCAGCGGTATTCGTCTGCCAGGCATCAGAACTTTATGACCGTAACACCCCCATCCCGAAACTTAGTGAATTCCCTGCCATGTGTGTAAAATATTGCGTAAGTGCAATTTTCGGGAGCTTTCAAACACTCTAAAAGTAAATGAGGTCTGTGGCCAAAATAAAATGCTTTAGAATTCTTGGTATAAATCTTTCGCGGGGGACCCAGGGATAGGAGGTGGGACCTGACATATTTTAATGATAAAGCACCTAGATTAAGATCTTCGGGGATTAATCGAAGGTCAAAGAATATGTACATCAAGATTAAAGAAAAAACAGAGACTGCAATCCACTCATTTATTCTCAGTATGCGTTTGACGTTTTCTTTGGCCTTTTACTTCTTTTGATGACAAGATTTCGGTACACCTCTAGATTGTAGAATATATATGGAACTTGCTTGAACAGTAAAAACCCTGTACATGTTGCCATATAGTTGATGATTGTTGCGCTGTGTAAAGACGATGGAATATTCCAACAGTTTTTGCCTTCATTAGATTTCATTTGCCTTAGTTTCACGTCTTAATATTACATGTATGTGATACATTGAATTAACTCATTTGAATACAGGTTGAACACTACTACAGACATTAGACAAAGTGCAATTTTAGATTTCATTTATGGTTGTAATGTTCTTTATTGTTTAACTTAATTGAAGCTCTTTTTGTTTAATTGAAGCGTCCCTGAGAATACTGTTGAAAACTCCTTTCTCAGCTTATCAGTTACACTTCATGTGTGCAAAATTTTGCTATTTTAGTTATTCGTGTAATTATGCCAATATTTCAGTTCTTCGAAGGTTGTGAAATTATTTCATTTTATGTAGTAAGTTGTCGTTAGACGGCTTGACTTGAGATAGGGAAGCAGGCTACTTTTTTTGTATTGGAAAATTTATAGTGATAATAAAGAGGACTCGGATTATGTGTCATGGCTGTTACACTTGGACAACTGAAGTGCAAACTTACTCTTTTGCATAGTGTTTAAGAGTAACTCTTCACCCTACATATAATTTCAAAGCTAAGAATTGAGTTTACTGATTTAAATATGTGGGGCAGAAAGATACTGGAGATAAGTTCATTTGGGAAAAATAGAAGCAGTATTTCCTCTTTGCAACAGGATCAATACCGTAGTATATTACACAGCTTATTTTTTATATACACACATGAGTTACTTATCACATTTAAATTTCAGACTAATGCATTTCAGGTGTCAAAAGTCTACAAGAAAAAACAAAAAATTACATGGTTGTAGTTTAAAACAAATGCACATACTAAACCAAGAGTCCTGTTTGTTTACTTTTGTTAATGAAGAAACAAGTTACTAACAATATATAGAATTAGTTATAGCTTTCTTAGGAGATCTGGAGACAAACTTAAGTTGAAGACAGTTTCCTTGAGGTTAGAAGAGATATATTTTTGTTTGGCAAAACTTTATAGGGGTTTTGCACCTTGGTGTTAAGGGATTTGGTTTTGAATATAGTGAATTTTTACTTTCAGGAGGATAATTAACTTTCTACGTTTTCACACAGCCTGAAAAAGGTCTTTTTTTATCATATTGGATAGTCAAAAAAACAACAAACCACCAGTCAACATATTTTTCTAGTACCTCCTCAAATCCCAACTGTCTTATGTGTGTATATGTGTTCATTTCCTCCTGAGATAATTTATGCTTAAGTACAGTTTTGATATGGGAGAACTATTTTAAAAATCAAATCTTTGAAAGTTTTGATGTCTGTATTTATTTTAGTTCTGATGTGTTATCTTAGCTATATTTTGGTGACCTGTTTTGGGTGACAGATATATGCACGATACCTTGTACTTCTGTAAAAGCCACTCACTGGTTTGTTTCATTTAAAACTTTAAACATAATAATTCATACCAGTAACTTAGAAGAATGAACTTCGCTGATTTTAAGTTTTGGTGTGGATTTGTTAAAACAGGTAAATGGATAAACATTCTCATTGAAGCACAGCAATACTTTTCTAGAACTAAGAATTTGATTTATTATGTTTCTTATATTGCTGTTAAAGCTTTGCTTTTACTAAAAACTCTGCTGTTGCTGGGCTATTCCATTGCTTTTCTTTATATTAACATTTCACAACTCATCACATTCTTATTTTTATTATGTTATTATAATGCTTTTCTTTTTTTTCTTTAATCTTATCTCTGTCTTTTAAAAACTTGTTCTCTAACTTTGTTTTCCATTTTCTCTTTTTACTTTTTCCATACAGTGTTGTTACAGATCTTATAGCAGTCGGTTTAAAGGTAGGAATCTTTTTACTATCCTTTCATACGCATTTTAAAATCTTAGTTTTGGCATTTTTTTCCCCAGTGGTGTAATCATCTCATTTGTTCATAAAATTATCTGTTTTACTGTGTGATAATCATCTTTCCTTTTTATTTTGCTCCAAAATAAGTAGACCTGTAGCTAATTTTGGATTTTATATAATTTATAAAGAGGAGCTGCTACAATGTTATGTTGTATATCTAAAATGTGAACAAAAAGTTTAGTCGAAACTTTCACTTGAGCTATCAGAGTATTTTTCTTTTGTTTAAGCAGTTAAATGTAACTAGGCTCTGATTTGTTTTCCTACCATGTCCTTTCTTACATCTTTTCTTGGATGTTTATGAGTAAGAATAACAGCAGCTCAAGTTTAATTCCTACTGTGTGCCAGCTGCTTTACATGTATTTTCACTAATTATTGTAACATTCCTTCAAGGTAGGTATTAATATTCCCATTTAATACAGAAAAAATAGGTTCAGAAAGTTTGTGTTCAAAGTGTGGTGCACTGGAGTTCAAACTCAGTTTTTCCTGGTTCCAAAGCTCTACCTTTTTTTTTCATTATCCCTAGCTGTCAATATTGAGGGTTCTGCCTGAAAGGTGAACAGCAGGAGAGCTGGATAATTAATATTTTACAGTAATAATCCTTCTAAATTATAAGTCATTTCAGTTTTATCAAAGTCTTATTTACTGAATTCTAAAAATAGAGTAAACAGTGTTCAAAGCATAAGGCTTTTAAAATATAAAGGGATATTTTAAGGTTTCCTTTAGCAATTTGGTATGGATATAACTGAGTTGAGAATCTTGATGTAGAGGCCACTTATAGTTCAGATTACTGTAGAAATTAGAAAGAAATAATTCATTTATATTTTATATGTTTTATGTGTGACTTTCTGTCCATTGTCTCTTCTTGCTAGCAGTCTCAATGCTCATATATTTGCACTTACTGAATCAGACTGTGGTGCTCATATTCTTAAAACATCTTAGGAAATAAGCATAAATACAACAAACAGCATTTGAGACTAACAGTAAGATGTCCAAGATTAGCATAATTGGGAGCTACTGCTTACACTGTCTTTTGCAGTTGGGTGGAGTTAGCTTGCTTTGGCAATCTTTGAATGTATTTTATGAGTTGAAAATAAATGGAGAAGCTTCTTTTGGTGAGATACGCTCCCCCTCTCCCCCCATATCTAAGTTAGTTTCACATTTGGGAATGACATTCAGATATAGAAACTGGAGGCTCATATCCAGGATCACTTTTAGTGTCTGTAGGTGCCTGTGAGAGAAGGGATATTTAAAGTGAATATTGTTTTGGTCTTACCAAAATAAAATTCGTGAATCTAGATTTTATCTGGGAAAATGAATACATGAGACATTTAAAAGACTTACCGTTTTGGAGTTGAGGAATTTTGCTTGAAGGACCATCTTGCCTGTTTCATTTTGGGGGAAAATATATCTTGATGGTAAATAAAATAATTGAAATGTTAGGCACAGAAGCCTTATTTGAATGCACGATAGGGATTTCTGACTACCTGTTTTGCAACAAACCCTTTGAAAACAAAGATGAAATTCTACTCTGAAGAAAAATATAACCTGATTAGTTGATTCGGCAATCTATATTTTTATTTATTTATTTATTTATTTATTTTTAATATAATTTATTTTATTATCATTAATCTACAATTACATGTGCAATATTATGGTTACTAAACGACCCCCTTCATCAGGTCCCCCCCACCAACCCCATTACAGTCACTGTCCATCAGCGTAGTGAGATGCTATAGAATCACTACTTGTCTTCTCTGAGTTGTACTGCCCTCCCCGTGCCCCCCAATATTACATCTGCTAATCGTAATGCCCCTTTTTCCCTCTTATCCCTCCCTTCCCGCCCATTTTCCCCAGTCCCTTTCCTTTGGTAACTATTAGTCCGTTCTTGGGTTCTGTGAGTCTGCTGCTGTTTTGTTCCTTCAGTTTTTTTCTTTGTTCTTATACTCCACATATGAGTGAAATTATTTGATACTTGTCTTTTTCGGCTTGGCTTATTTCACTGAGCATAATACCCTCTAGCTCCATCCATGTTGTTGCAAATGGTAGGATTTGTTTTCTTCTTATGGCTGAATAATATTCCATATTGTGTATATGTACCACATCTTCTTTATCCATTCATCTACTGATGGGGCAATCTATATTTTTATAGACTTAAATACTGGAAATGTCTGTACAATTATTCATTATATGGGCATTTCCCATAAGATTGTTCTGCATCTTTCTTGGATCCCATCCAAGAAAGTTTACGTACCAAGTAGTAGGCCAATAAGGCTCATATTTTGTCTAGATTGTATAAACCAAAACTATCAAATTTAAGTAAATATAAACATCAAGAATATAACATATCTTCCTCAATTTGCTGTCTAAATATAAGGATACAACACATTGCAGCCAGTGGCAAGAGTGAATTTCAGGTTATGCTCTGTAAGTCACTTTCCTGGATTCAGAAAAGTAATATGGATTACATTTTTAAAGAATTGAAAATACCTTTGTATATGAAACCCATTATTTTAGAGAAAGAAAACTGTGAATTGTTTTTAGAGATTAAGTGATTCACTAGAATGTTGTCATGAGGGCAGAGATTTTTTATACTTTCTTCACTACTGTGTTTCCAGTGTATGGCACATAATAAGCTCTCAAAAATACTTGCATGAATGTCCAGTTGTCACACAACTAGTTAGGTGGCAAACTTAAACTGGAAACCAAGCCTTTCTAGTATTTCTTCAGTTAGGTATATCCACTGGTAAGGGAGATTAATTCTTTTTTTAGATTGGAATTTTCTTGAAGACAGGTAAACATTTTCAGGCTGTTTAGGGCTGGGCTGTGTTTGAGATTTACTTATACCTAGTTGTAGATTTCAATGCTCTATGCAGGGTATAAGTTTTGGCCTTGCCTAAATTAGACAAGAAAATTAAGAAAGCTTTAGGTACTTCTCATGAAATGTTTGAAATGTTTGCTTTATTTTCTCATGTTACTTCATATTTTGAAATGCTTTTTAGAAACAGTGAGAATTGTCATTCCTCATTTTTAATTATTTTAAATGATAATCACCAGCCAAGTGATTACCAGCCAGGTGATTATGAGTGATAATTGGGCATGTTTCAAGAACTTTATTATACCAGATAAACCAGAGTGTCAGCATTGTGAGTAACAGCTTTTTTTGTGTGTACATAAGTGTATTTTAGATTTCCAGCTTATAATTTAATTATTACCAACTAGTTTATCTTAAACTAAAATATTTCTCACATTCCTGGCTTCAAAATACTGTAATAGCTGTGAAAACAAATGACTTTTTAAAACAATGAAGTTCCATGTTAAATATGTTCTAGTCTTTTTCAGGATTATCTTCTTATGTTAAGTGATTAGATGAGTATACAAAAACTCACATGTTTAGGAAGGACTGTAATTCTAGCAGTTATTATGCCTGATACTATATAGGAAAAACAATACAGCATATTTAAATGAAGTTTGAAGATCGATTTTCTATTTGCTTAACCAGGGGTTAGCAAAGGACAGCCTTTGGACCAAATCTAGCTTGCCACCTGTTTTTGTAAATAGCTTTATTGGAGCACACCCAGGCTCATGGTTTCCATATTGTCTGGCTATTTTCACCATATAATGACAGAGTTGAGTAGTTGTAGCAGAGACTATATTAACACAAAGCCTAAAATATTTACTTTCTGGCCCTTAACAGAAAAAGTTTGCCAACTGCTGTGCTTGAACTGTAGGAAACAGAAGCCTTTGCTAGAAATGGTTTTTAAACTAAGCTGTTGTTTACATTGAGGGAAGTGCACAGGTCTTTAGGGTATAGTGCAATAAATTTTGACAAATGTGCCTGCCTGTGTTTCCTACTCTCCAATCAAGACCATAGACCATCACTCCAAAAAGTTCCCTGTTGGCTTTTTCTAGACCCAGTCTAAACACCTGTTCTTTCTACCTCCATAGATTAATTTGGCCTGTTTCTGAACTTAATCTAAAAGGAATAAAATAATCAGTTCATATGTGCAGTATAAAAGCCATTTGATATATGGCTTCATTTTACACAGCAAAATGATTTTTAGATTCCTCCATGTTACATGTATCAGTTCTTTTTTATTTCTGAGTATTCCATTATGTGACTATTATCACAATATTTAAAAATCCATTCTAGTGTTTATGGACATCTGGGTTCCTTCCAGATTTGGGCTATTATTAATAAAGCTATATAAACATTTGTGTGTGTCTTTGGATAGATATACATTTCATTCTACACCATGCCTAGGAGTAGAATTGGATTATGTGTATGTTTAACTTTTTAAGAAACTGTTGAACTGTTTTACAAAATGTACCACTTTACACTCTGACCAACTTGGTATTAGAGTTCAGGTTGCCCCACATCCTTGTCAACCAACACTTGATATTGCCAGTCTTTCCTTTGGCCATTCTAGTGGGTATAACTAGAGTGACTAGTAGTATCTCATAGTTATAATTTGCACTACCTTGATGTCTAGTGGTGGAGTGTACCTTCTCATGTACTTAACCATTCACTTACTATTTTGAGCATCTGTTAAGACTTTTGCCTGTTCTTTTAAAGTGGGTTTCTTATAGACAACATATAGTTAGACCACTCTGACAATCTGTCTTGTGTTATATATAGACCATATATATAGTGGGTGGTGGGAGGTCTTTGTCTTTTTTCACTATCTTTAATTTTTATGGTTAATTCAAGTTCTCTATTTACCGTCACAGTAATTTTGGGATTTTATATTTTTCTAGAATACATTCATTATTGATTTCATAAACTTTATTATTTTGCAGTTTATAGTACTTATGTTAATTTTTAGTCTGTAGTTTTTAGTTCCTTTTTTATTCTGAATCGTTTATTACGTCTCTCCCTGATCACTTATGCCAGAGGCTCAGGTTATTGATGTTTTAAAAGAATCCGCTTTTGGGTTTTATTTATTGTCTTTGTTTAATTTTTCAGTTCTTGACTTCATTGTTTTCTATTTTTTCAATATTTTTCTCCTTTCATGTTTATCTGGCTTTGCTGTTGTTCTTTTTCTAACTTTTTGTATTACATAATTAACTCATTTATCTTAAAAATTTCTATTTCCTGATAAATGTATATAGAACTCTTGAGTTTATTTTAGTACTAGAGCTGTATCCTAGAAATTTTGGATTTGTGTTTTCATTTTCATTATATCTAAGTATTTTTACATTTTCCTTATGTTTTAAAAAAATTTTCCCTTTTAACCAAGGATTGTTCAGTGGTTTAAAATATTTAATTTCCAAACGTTATCTACACTTTTGTTACTGTTTCTAATTTTATTGTAGAGAACATAGTCTGCTCAGTATATTCCTTTAGATAATATTGAGACTTCTTTTATAAATTAATACAGGAGTTGGCAAACTGTGACTTGAGGGCTCAGTAGAGCTAACTGCTACCTGTTTTTATACATCTGTACACTAACATGCTTTTTATACTTCTAAATAGTTGAAAATAATAAAAAGATTAATATTCTGTTTATAATATTTTGAAAAAATAGATGATTCAAATATCAGTTTCTATAAATGTTTATTGGAATATAACCATGCTCATTAATTTTCATATTGGCTATAGTTGCTTTTGTGTAATTGTCACAGAAACTGTATGGTTCATAAAGTCTAAAAATACTCTTTGGCCCTTTACAGATAAGAGTTTGCCAACCTGACATAACATCTATTTTTGTAAATATGTATTCTTAGCTGTATAACTGCTTCTGTATTCAGAATATCTATAGGTGAAGTTACAGATTGTATTATTTGTTTTTTCTAGTCATATTTTGTATATTTGGTCTATTGGTTTCTAAGAGCAATGTATTAATGTTTCAACTCAACTGTTGATTTGTCTTTTTCCTTTACATTTCATCATCATAATCTAGAATTTTAGTTCTGAATTATAAAAGACATATTTTCTCTAGACCTCATTTTATATTTTGACAGTATAAACTTCACTAAGATACCTGATTACTTTTGTTTTTTTATATGTCTTGTATCATCATCTCTTAGCTTTGTTTTTCAAGTGATTTGAGTACTTTTTTCCAAAATGTTTATAATGTATTTGTGTGTATGACAAATCTTTGTGTATGGTGAGGCTTTATATCTCTGCAAATATTTTTAGGCAAGACAGATTTTAAAAGTTTTCTTCCAGCTTGTCAGCCCTCATTGAGACTATTGGATCCTCAGTGGCAGTTGGTAGCCACTCATCCCCATCACCCCCATAAACCAGTTCATGTTGGCTTTCAACTTTCTCCGGGTTTTTCTCTTATTACTTTGGTTCCTGAAATCCACACATCCCTCCAGCTTCTACAGTTTCTCCACAGCTGTTAGTTTACAGCTTTGGGGATGTGAGTTTACAATACCTGCTAGTTTCAGGCTTCAGATCATCTACTAAGTACAGCAGGTACAAAGGACAGAGTGTCAAACAAACAAGTCATGCTAGTTTCAGGCTTCAGACCAACCTATTTATTACCACTATAGCCTGATAGTGGGTGAGGCTTAAGACCTACCTGTTTATTATCTACCACAATGAACACAAAGGACCATCAACTAGATAATGTTATTGTGAAACTTCAGAATTCCATCGATGAAGAGATGATTCTGAAAGCTTCTAGGGAGGGAAAAAACAAGTCAGCTTCCAAGAAATGAATGTATAGACTTACCACCCACACTATGTGCTGGACGAAAATAGGAAAATGTAATTTTCTTAATGAAAGATCATTTTTAACTCAGAATTTTTTACTAAGTCATGTGATTAGTCATGAGGGTACAATTATGAAGATAGAGTTTTCAGACATGCACGGACCCAAAAAGCTTACCTTAAAGCTTAAAATGATGTTTACAATCATCATTTAGGTAGTTATTTAAACATGTATTCCAACAAAATGGTTAGCTGAGGACAAGGAAGACAGAAGTTAAAGGAAAAGTTAATCCAGCCCAGAACAAAGGTGAAGACTCTGGTTAACAGCTGTTCAGAAGACCTTGAAAGCATTCTGTTGAAGCAGGAGGAAAGAGGGTTTTAAGGAGATGTTGGGAAGAAAAATTGGGACTACATAGAATGAATGGTGTCATGAAGAGTTTGGGGAAAATTTGATGATACAATAACAGACAATAGTGTGAAGAAAATAAGGGCAGTTAAAAATGTCACAGAAAATAACAACAAAAAAGAAAAAAACATGGTCTATGAACTAAATTAGAATGTGGCATGGTGTTAAGAAACTGATGGCGTATAATAAAGAATCCATTTGATCTTGATTCTAGGAACAGTCTTTTTCAAGTGGTCCTAAGGTTGTGACATTAGACCATAGATAGCATAAAAAATGAAATGTGCCAGAATTTCCTTGAACAATATTTATAAAGTCAGAAAAATGTAATGCTGTTTATTGATTTTCAACTTTGAGTCAGACATTGGACAGAACATGAATGGACAAAGCCCAGAATGCTACTGTTGCAGGGCAGAATGTAACAACCATAAAAATGGAAAAATAAAAGTGAGGCTGGCAAATGCAGAGGTAAGGAGAGAACAGATTACTAACACCCATAGCTTTGTCTTTCAAAATGGAGAATCAAAAGGTAATGTCAAATTGACAAATATATAAATGAAAATGGAAACGTAATATTTAAACTTGAAAAATACATAAGAATTAAAATGAATATCTTTCAAATATTGAGAGGACAGAAAAGGAATTCTAAAGTTTATATATTAGAGTCCAGTTGATTTATTTTTGAAGTTGATATTTCAAAAGTAATGGTATAAGCATATTATCTAGGGTTTTGGGGCAACCATAGAAAAGATTGGGTTTGGCGTGGAGAGATTTGCTGTTACCATGTGAACTCCTTTGCAATATTTGATTTGTTACATACATGTATTTGATAAAAATAATCAAATTCATAAATAAAAGGTACAAGAACAGAATAATTCAACAAAAAATAAATTCAACTCTGTGTATACAGAGAACACTCATTCTCAGTGCTGTCTTTCTTTCCCACAAGGTAATATTTTATCAGTTTTTTCTTTATACTCCTAGTACCCTTTTTATGCAAATAAAGGCAAGTGTACATTTTTTTCTTCCTTTTCTAATACAGAAGGCAGCATATTAATATACACTGTTCTGTGCTTTGATTTTTTTTTTCACCAAAACATAGGGAATCTTCCTCAGAGATTCCCCAATGCTGATTTTTTAACAACTGTAAAATATTTTGTGGATATAGAAGCTACTTATTAGGTCCTCTTTTGATGGACTGTTATGTTATTTCCAATTGTGCTCTAATACACAGCTCATCAGTAAACTTGCAAATATGTCATTTCATGTGTATGCAGGTGTATCTGTGAAGTAGAGTTCAGACATTGGATTGCTGTATCAAAAGTTAAAATGTGTCTCTAGGTAAATAGTACCAGATTCACCTCTGTTTTATGCAGCCCAGTTCTTAGCAAGATTGTATTGTTGAACTTTTTGCATATCTTAGTGAGAAATACTGTCAATTTAGTTGCATTTCTTTTATGAATGAAGTAGAACATATTTTTATACTTTAAGGTCCATTTTTATTCCCTTGGCTTTGGGATGTTGGTTCTTGTCCTTAGTTTTTCTATTGGCTCAATCCTTATCTTTTCAACTTCTAGAAGCTTTATAAATTAGGGCACTAAATCTTTTATCTGTAACAAATTGAAAATATTGCCCCTAGTGTGTCATTTGACTTGGTTATGAAATTTTCTGCTGTGTGGAAGCTTTTGATTCTTGGATCCCTGAATTTATCATTAGTAGTAGTAGTGGTAGTAGGTGGTAGTATAGCTCTGTATTTGGGGTCATAGATAGGCTTTTCCTATCTGAGGATTATAAAGGAACTCACTCATGTCTTCTAAAGCTTGTATGATTATTTTTTACACTTAGATCTTGATTCATTTGGGGTTTATCCTGTTGTGTGGTGCAAGGTATGGAGTCAACACTGTCTTTTTCCAAATGGCTACTGAGTTGTCTGAATGGCATTTATAACAAAGTCCACTTTTTCCACTGTAAATTGATGATATATTTTAGTAAGGTAGCTGTTGCTAATACAGTATCATGATCCTGGATGTAAGACTCTGGGTATTCTAATTGTCAGGTTAACCTGAGCTAGAATGATAAGCAAAGGGGGAGGAAAACTTCCCTTTAAATAATAAATACTAAGTTCTCTATGTGTATATTTTTGTGTGTAATCTGCCCAAAAACACTATGAGGAAGGTGTTAGTATTTTCCTCATTTCAAATGTGGAAACCGAGGTATAAAGAGACCAAATACCTTATCCATCACATAGTAAGTAGTGGAGCCAGGGTTTGAATCCAGAAGTTGTGACTCCGTAGCCTGTGCCATGTAACCCATTTAACCCTACAACACTGTATTCTGTCTCTGATCATGTGGAGGTAGCACAGAGCCTTCAGTTTTCCCTGCTTTCAAATCCATTGCTAATGTAGCAGCAGTAATGGCTGTGGAAATAGAACCCACAAGTGCTGCAAGAAAAATTAAGACTTACTTGGCCATTTGGGCTTAAACATGCAGAAAATAGTGTAGGAGCCTAGAGACTGCTGTCCTTAGTAAGGCTGCTTGTAAGGCTGGTGACTTAGCTGGTAAACAATTTCCTACAATGGTATGAACTGTTGTTCTTAAGAGGGAAGAATGCTTATTGTATTTAGACTGTTTTGTGTAAATGATATGGTTTATATTTTCTTAAGAGTCTGGAATTTTGCTGCATGTTTGGTAGAGGGTGTCTGTGTCACCAGTCCCCAATAAAAACCATGGGCAGTGAATCTCTAATGACCTTCCCTGGCAGACAACATTCCACATTTGTTATCACAGTTCATTGCTGGAGGAATTAAGTATGTCCCATGTGACTCTACTGAGACAGCTCTTGGAGGCTGGCAACTGGTTTCCTTTGGATTTGGGGCCATACACCTTTCTCTTTTTGCTGATAATGCTTTGTGTCCTTAAGTCTCAGTCATGAACACAACTATATTCTTAATCCCATTAGTCCTTATAGAGAATTGTTGAACTTGGCAGCGGTCTTAAGGCTGATACTAGACACTGACTTTAAAATGTTTGTTGTGGTCTTGGCATCAGGAGTATGTATGTGTGTATGAAACGGGTGGAGAGAGGGAGAGAATGAATGAGTGTATATAGAATTTGAGAGCTCTACAACTTTGAGAGGTTAGAAGCAACAGTAGCTAAGACAAAAACACCAGAGGAGAATTTCCATCTGTAAATACAGAGGGAATACTAACAGATTAGCAGCGGTGTGTGTGCACTGTTGCAGACAGGATCTTCATTACTGAACTGCTAGTGATGACATGTTTGAGCAATAGCATCAACAGCCAAGGAGCAATTCATAGTAGCTGAAGAGAATCAGACTTTTAGACTGAGCTAGCACTACTGAGATTTTAGAATTTGTCATTCAAGAGAGGATTCTTTACGAAATAAGCCATTTTCCTAAGAAGTTGTATAACAGTTTTCGGTGAAGGAAGAAGTAGCCAAATCCATAGTTAGTCATAGATTTCAAACCTCTCTCAGTTATTGATGGAAAAGTAGACAGAAAATCAGCATTCTGTTCACCAATATTGCTTTTGTCCCCTCCCCCAGATTTAAAAAAAAGCATTTTATCTCTGTCTTCTAGGTCAGTGTACAAGAATTCCTTTAAAAACGGCTTTATTTAATACTAGATCAGTTTTACAGAAGAGGATACAAATTTAGGATGTTGTGGTCAGCTAATACTCCAGGTCTAACAGGTGAAAGTGACAGGGGCTGGATTCAAACAAAGTTTGTTTCCAAAGTCCATGTTGTTTTGTTTTTTTTTACACCATGGTGTCTCTGTTGGCTTTAGGTAAATTAATATTCTGGATGGTATTTGGTTAATAAGCTCCATTATTTTTGGAAGTTGATTGGTCTATGTAGGACATATAGTATACCATTTTATTAGAATTAGAGATGGAAGCATAGCTTCCAGTCTACTAAAGCAGCAAAGTATGTTTGTAGTTTCACTAAGATGAAAAAGAGGTTGGAATACAACCCTATTTTTGTAATGCATTGGAATTCCATCTGTTGGGGCTTGTTACCATTAACTCTGATATCTTAATGATCTTTTTCAAACTAACGAAACATGAAAACTAGCCTAGGTTCATATGGTATGGCTATTTTAAAATTCAGAGGTGCCAGCAAATCTCTGAATGATGCAAAAAGATTTAAAATTTTTATTAACATTTTTGGGATGCTAATGCAGTAATGGTCAGCAGCAGAATTGACCACAAATTCTCCTGACATGTTTGATTGAAAGAGCCTGAGGCAAATGTGTGTGTTGGTAAAGGTTTTGAAGTTCATTATTTTTCAAAATGAAAATAGCCCTTTAATTAATATTTAAACATGTCAGATATAAAAGCCAGATATAATAATCTCTGCCAACATTTAGGTGAATTTTCTTATACACATTTACATATGTATGTTTGTATTATTATTTATTAATACATATTGTATTAATGTGTATTTTATTACATAGTACATGTATATCTAGTATATGGCTTTCAAAATTAGCAATGTTTTGTGAATTTATATCAACTTGTGAATTTATATCCAGGTTGATAAGTGTAGTGCTTCATTATTTTAATAACCACCTAGTAGTTCATTGAATGGATATACTGTCACTCGCTTAATCTCCTATTGTGAACATAGTGATGGTTTAATGTTTTGGCAGTTTACTGCGGCAATTAAAAGGACTCTGAAATTGGGTACATGGCTTTGAATCCTGACCCCAACTCTTTAATTTCTTTTGTTGTTGTTGTTTTTTCAATTTTTAAAATTATTAACATATCATTGATATATATTCTTACGAAGGTTTCTCATGACCAACATTGTGGTTACTACATTTACCCATATTATCAAGTCCACCCCACATCCCATTGCAGTCACTGTCCATCAGCATAGTACGATGCTATAGAATCGCTACTTGTCCTCTCTGTGCTATACTGCCTTCCCCGTGTCCCCCCTATATTATGTGTGTTAATAATGCCCTTTAATCCCCTTCTCCCTCCCTCCCCACTGTCTTCCCTCTGGTAACCACTAGTCTCTTCTTGGAGTCTGTGAGTCTGCTACTGTTCTGTTCCTTCAGTTTTGCTTCGTTATTACACTACAAATGAGGGAAATCATTTGGTACTTGTCTTTCTCCGCCTGGCTTATTTCACCGAGTATAATACCCTCTTAACTCTGTCCAGGTTGTTGCAAATGGTAGCATTTGTTTTCTTCTTATGGCTGAATAATATTCCATTGTGTGTATGTACCACATCTTCTTTATCCATTCATCTACTGATGGACACTTAGGTTGCTTCCATATCTTGGGTATTGAAAATAGTGCTGCGATAAACATAGGGATGCATATGTCTTTTTGAATCTGGCATGTTGTTTTCTTTGGGTAAATTCCTAGAAGTGGAAATCCTGGGTCACATGGTATTTCTATTTTTAGATTTTTGAGGAACTTCCATATTGATTTCCACAATGGTCGAACTAATTTACATTCCCACCAGCAGTGTAGGAGGGTTCCCCTTTTCCCACATCCTCCCCAGCATTTATTGTTCCTTGTCCGTTGGATGTTGAACATTCTAACTGGTGTGAGGTGATATCTCATTGTGGTTTTAATTTGCATTTCTCTGATGATTAGCGATGTGGAGCATCTTTTCATGTGCCTGTTGGCCGTCTGAATTTCTTCTTTGAAGAAGTGTCTGTTCCATCCTCTGCCCATTTTTTAATTGGGTTATTTGCTTTTTGGGTGCTTAGGTGTGTGAGTTCTTTATATATTTTGGATGTTAACCCCTTGTCGGATATGTCATTTACGAGTGTATTCTCATATACTGTAGGATGCCTTTTTGTTCTACTGATGGTGTCCTTTGCTGTACAGAAGCTTTTTGGTTGATGTAGTCCCATTTGTTCATTTTTGCTTTTGTTTCCCTTGCCCAAGGAGATGTGTTCAGGAAAAAGTTCATGTTTATATGCAAGAGGTTATTGTCTATATTTTCTAATAAGAGTTTTATGGTTTCATGACTTACATTCAGGTCTTTGAACCATTTCAAGTTTATTTTTGTGTATGGAATTAAATCATAATCCAGTTTCATTCTCTTACATGTAGCTGTCCAGTTTTGCCAATACCAGCTGTTGAAGAGGCTGTCATTTGCCCATTGTATATCCATGGCTCCTTTATCATATATTAATTGACCATATATGATTGGGTTTATATCTGGTTCTCTATTCTGTTCCATTGACCTATGGGTCTGTTTTGTGCCAGTACTAAATTGTCCTGATTACTGTGGCTTTGTAGTAGAGCTTGAAGTTGGGGAGCATAATGCCCCAGCTTCATTCTTCCTTTTCATGATTGCTTTGGCTACTCAGGGTCTTTTGTGGTTCCATATGAATTTTAGAACTATTTGTGCTAGGTCATTGAAGAATGCTGTTGGTATTTTGACAGGGATTGCATTGAATCTGTAGATTGGTTTAGGCAAGATGGCCATTTTGACAGTATTAATTCTTCCTATCCATAAGCACAAGATGTATTTCCATTTATTGGTGTCTTCTTTAGTTTCTCTTATGAGTGTCTTGTAGTTTTCAGGGTATAGGTCTTTTACCTCCTTAGTTAGGTATTTTATTATTTTTGATGCAACTGTGAATGGAATTGTTCTCTTGATTTCTCTTTGTGCTAGTTCATCGTTAGTATATAGGAGTGCAACAGATTTCTGTGTATTAATTTTGTATCCTACAACTTTGCTGAATTCAGTTATTAGTTCTAGTAGTTTTGGGGTGAATTCTTTAGGGTTTTTTATGTACAATATCATGTCATCTGCAAACAGTGACAGTTTAACCTCTTCCTTACCACTCTGGATGCCTTTTATTTCTTTGTGTTGTCTGATTGCTGTGGCTAGGACCTGCAGTACTGTGTTGAATAAAAGTGGGGAGAGTGAGCCAACTCTTTATAGTATGATTTGTTACTTAATTCATTTGTGCTTTAGTTTCCTTGTTTGCAAAATGATGTTAGGTTTTCCAACTCTTTGTCATGAGAAATCTAGAAAATTATAAGGTTTTGTTTATGTATGTATGAGAAGAGGGACGTTCCAATGATTGGCTTTAAAGGAACTTACTAGTATATATATATCAGAAAATAGGTGTCAGTGTAAGTATTACTACCAGGGCGGTAACTTGTTAGGTGTGACAACTAACTAAAACCCAACCTTTGTTACTTTTTTGGGATATACTCCTTTGTTAGAAGTAGTATTTGTAAACAGTTTTATGACCAAAATTGTGTCTTTTTCTGCAGCTATTTGGAAGAGAGAACATTTCCTTCTTATCTTGCAGAGGTTGCTTTCACAAGCAGTTTGTAAGGCTCTGTGGTTTCAAAGTTAATGTACTAATATTCCATTAGGTGAGGAAAAAAAGCCTACTGAAAGAGGCTCAAAAAAATGTGGAAAGAAAGAGGATGGAACTCGTATTTTTAATGAACGTGATATGAGACATATAATAGTTTGAACCAGCATTGGTCACCATAATTGTACTCACTACTTAGAATTTTGTGAGGATTGATATAGGTACAATATTTTATATTAACAGTTTTGACATTAGAGTGCATCTTAAAGTTGATAATGCATTATTATTTAATTAGCACCTTTTCTTTCTAGGTGTTAAACTTATGGATGTCTTACAATTGATTGTGTCTTAAGATTATACGAAATATGTATGGTAAAGTGCATAGAATAGCACCTGACACATAGTAAGCAATCACTCAGTATTTGCTGTCCTTGTGTTTTATTTTGCTCTTGTAAAGGATAATTACATTCTGATGATTACATATTTACATACTGAGTTATGATGGTTTAACTTAAGATTTTTTGAGTTTACAGTGGTTTGAAGGTGATATACCTTCAGTAGAAATTGTACTTTAGAGTTGAATTTGGATCTTTTCCTGGGCTAATGACATTGTGGTACCATTCTGTTTCATGATGCTGGGCAGTGGCAGGAAGCCACAGCTCCAAGTCAGCCACGCCATTGTCAAGGTAACAACTGATACACTTATACCATTCTGTACCCAAATAACCATTCTGTTTTTCACTTTCAGTACATATTCAATAAATTATGTGAGATATTCAGTACTTTATTATAAAATAAGCTTTGTGTTAGATGATTTTGCTCAGCCGTATCTAATCTAAGTGTTCTGAGCACATGTAAGTTACCCTAGGCTAAGCTATGTTGTTTGGTAGGGTTAGGTCTACTAAATGCATTTTCAACTTAGGGTATTTTCAACTTGTGTTGGGTTTATTGGTACGTGACCGCATCACAAGTCAAGGAGGATCTGTACATATATCTTTGTATATAGTTCCAATGTAAAATGATATGCAGAAGTGAATAAATGGATCAGTGGGTTGATCATAAAGGCATAACATATTGAATGGAGATTTATTAGGCTGAAGAGAAACAGGTATGTGGGGTGAAAAATAAACCAGGCTTAGATTTTGATTTTACCATTCACCCTCTGTGTTAAATAATAATGTCTCCTTGATTCTTAGTTTCTTTGAGAGAGAATAATGCCTACTTTACAAAATTGTGAGAAGTAGAAAATATGTATATCATCTTAAAAATATCTGTGGACTAACTATAAGACAAGAACATTTTACATTGAGGCCTATTTGGGACAACCAGGTCTCCCATACCTTGTGCATTCGTTAGCTTATCTTTCTAAGTATATTCAAACTCTACCTACTCTGCACAGTAACTGTCGCTCCCTTGGCCCCTCTTTGTATTATGAGAGTTTCTTAACTAAAGCCTCTGCTTCTCTCCTTGCATTATTACAGACTGTTCTCAACACAGCAGCCACAGTGGTCTTTTAAGAAGCAAATCAGATCATGTCATTTCTCTGTTCAAAACTCTTTTCCCACATTTTACAGAGTAACATTTTTTAGAATGGCCTTCAAGGCCCCCACATGCTGTGACATACTTTCCTATTTATTTTAATTCTGTGGTCCCCTTCCTCACTCTCTTCAGTTCCAGTTCATTTCTTCACTGTTTTCTAGAACTGCAAGGCATACTTTTCCTCTGCCCACAAAATTCTTCCTTGGATATCTGCATAACTTACTCCTTATTTCCTTTAAGACTTTGCTTTCATGTCACTTTCTCTTTCCTTTTGACCACCTATTTAAAGTCATAATTCTCTTCATCCTGGTTACCTCTTATCCTGCTTTTTAAAAAGGAGTTATACTACAGTGAGACATCACCTCACACCAGTTAGAATGACCACTATCCAAAAGACAAGAAATAACAAGTGTTGGTGAGGATGTGGAGAAAAGGGAACCCTCCTACACTGTTGGTGGGAATGTAAATTGGTGCAGCCACTGTGGAAAGCAGTATGGAGTTTCATCAAAAAACTCAAAATAGAAATACTATACGACCCAGTAATTCTACTTCTAGGAATGTACCTGAAAAAAAAAACAAAATCCCTGATTTGAAAAGATATATGCACTCCTACGTTTATTGTCACATTATTTACAATAGGAAAGATATGGAAGCAACCAAAGTGTCCATCAGTAGATGAAGGGACAAAGAAGATATGATACATATATACAATGGAATATTATTAAGCCAAAAAAAAGAAAGAAAACGTGTCATTTGCAACAACATTGATGGACCTGAAGGGTATTATACTAAGTGAAAGAAGCCAGGCATAGAAAGACAAATACCATATGATTTCACTTCTTTTTGGAATATGAAAACAAAACAAAATGAACAAAATAGCAGTAGACTCATCAACACTGAGAAGTGACTGGTGGATAGCATGTGGGAGGGGTTGGCATGGGTGGCTGGAGAGGATGAGGGGAACAAGGGGGCACAAAAATTCTCAATCATAATATAAGTTGCTCACAGGGATGGTAGTACAGAGTGCAGAATATAGCCAGTGATTCTGTAACATCTTTCTATGATGACAAATAGTAACTGCACTAGTGGGGGTGAGAATTTAATAATGTGGGTAACTGTTGAATGACTGTGGTACATATTTGAAACCAATATAAGATTGCATATCGACTATACTGTAGTTTTAAAAAAAAGGTAGAATGGTAAAACATACTATGTAGTTTTCTTAATTTGATTATTACCTGTTTCTTTCTGCAAGATTGTAAACTCCATAAGATAAGGGCAGAAATTTTTGTCTCTTTACTGGGATTTTGCCTAGTGCTCAAAGACATGGCCCATAGTTTGGTGGTCAGTAAATATTTGTTGGATTTGTTTAATAAATGTCTTTTATTGCTTTAAGACAGTTATTCATACTGGATTCAATATGAATAGGCTATACCTATATAGTAGGGACTAAATAAATATTCAGATAACGGCATTTTGGTTGGATGTCATGAATTTAAAAGGCTTTTGGAGGAATAATTTGCCAGTCATTAAAAAAAGGTTAATATTTTATTACTAAGATGCCTATATAAAAAATGAAGGCAATCAGAACCATTTCTTTGAAACTATGTCACAAACAGCATATTTTAAACATTGCCACAGCTATACATTTGAAGAATTTGCCCCATCTTTAACTACCACCATTTTTATTTGCATTATCCTAAAATCTCAACAGCAGCAAGCTTGAAAATGTCACAAATGAACTGTTTGGTAACTTTTCTTTTTTTGAGGGGGAAGTAACTGTTCTTTAGGCATATGTTTAGGGATAATCACACTTGTTGAGTAGCTGAAAGGTGTTGATGGTATCACTGTCTTTGTGGGAATATGATCAGTCATTTGTAAGGGTTGAGTTAACAAAAAGCTAGTGCCTTTGGGTTTGGGATGTGTTTAGAGTAATAGACTGAAAGGGTGAATGTTAATGAAAGGCTGGATGTTACTTGGAGTTATCGTATACTACCTCAAAATTAATTTTAAACCCTTGCTAAGTGTTTATTTCTTTGTCTTTATAGTTACTATTCATTTTTTTAAACAAAAACATTTTGAACATGTAGATTACATGGAAAACATTATAGTAGGTTCTGTGGAGGAGGATTTAAGGTGAGTAATCAGGAGACCATAATCAACAAAAGTATATAGTATGGTGAGACTGCATTATAATATCACTTGTATTTTTGTTTATGGAAAAACATAGTAACAGTAACAATGAGCTTTCTGTTTGGGGAAGTGTTCACAAAGAATCACTAGACCATCTGCTAGAAATTTAATAGAGGGACTACCTTAGCTTCAAGGAGAATTTGGATATTAATTTCAGTATTTAATAAAAAAATTTTTTTATTTAAAAGAGTATTTCTAGGATCGTGGAAAATTGTGAAGGTTTTTGATAGCCTCTTTTTTATGGTCATTGTATCTCAACAGACTAAAACAAATGATATTCCTGAATTTCATATGAATTCTAGGTATGATCTGAAGTTTAACTGTGAGTTAATGGTTTATTTCCAGAATCTTCCTTACCTGTTAACTTTAGTGGCTACTTCTCACTTGTGTGGATTGCCTTTTATTGTATTAATAATCTCAGTTTAATGCTAAATAAAACCACTTCCCATCAAATTTGATAATGAAACACTTCATTTGTGCTGCTTAATCACAGTATTCCTAAACTTTGTTTGCCCTGTATATTTTAATTATTTTTCATCAGGAGAGAGCTGCAGTAATTGATACTTGAGGCAGTATAGCTGATCGGTGTTGACTTTGGCCAGAAAACTAACAAGTCTGCAGAACAACTGCTGCTCTTATGTAAATTTACCGTGTTTCTAAGGAGACTGTTGAGCTGGTGTTGTTCATGCCCCCACCTGCAACATGATATCTTTCATTATTTGGTTCCTTAAAGCCTTTTTGTATAACGCTAATTTGTTTACCTGTGGTTCGGAGTAATTTTTTTCTCCCTTTTTAACAGTTTTTTTCTCTTGACCATCTGTAGTCACTCATCCAAACTTTCCATAATTTTTTAAATATTATCATTCTGTTTCTTTTCCACCCATCTCTTAAACCATTATTATTGCTTACGATAACAGTCATATCATGGGTACTCAATTTTACCAGGGTCCGCATTGCTCTTCCTCTACTGTAATGGAAATTGCTTTTCAGACACTTAGGATATAAATATTAAGTATAATTTTCAGAAATACTTTTTGTTTTATACTGATAGTCTGCATAGCAGTGATGTTTTCAGGAGAAATAGTTTATGTCTAATAAAGCCTTAGTTTTTTAAACGAAGGGAATGTTAAAGTAATACAGAACTGTGTTTTTCTCATCCTTTACAAAGTCTTACTAAGTAATGTGACTCTTGGGATTTGAGCTTTCTAATACAAAAAAAAAACCATTTTGTTTTCTGTAATTTGAAAATGAATTATTGGGGAAAAACCTTGGCCAGTAAATTGTGATTATCAGAATATTTTTTCTGTGAGTGCCTTTTCAAAAGCTCCTTTTGCCCTCTTTGTCTTTTGTTTATCATATCCTGAAATATTAGGGTCCAAAAGGTGCCAGTGTTTTAAAGTATCATCATTATTTGAGAGAGGTGTTTATTCTGTATCATGAATGGTAAACTCAGTCTGATGTAAAACAAACTTTCTAGCTATGACACTTTAGTATCAAATATTTGAATTTTCTTGTGTAATAAAGCAATAAAAACAAAAATAGCTATTCCTACACTTTACTCAGGTTTTGTTTTACCTGTACATTATTTTAGGTGTATTATTTTTTAATAGCTCTTCCTGTTACTGTTGAAAGACCTAGTAGAATTATCAAACTTTAATGGTTGTATTTGGAAAACTTTGCAGTTTACTATTTCCTTATTATTGTTATAGTAGGTAGATAGCCAGACATGAGCAGGGGAGATGTTGGGGACTTTGGCCAGTGTTTACATTCAGTTAGATGCTTGTTTATATTCTAAACGGTCCATGTAAACTGTTCTCAAGGCATGTAGGGGGGGAGGGTATAGATACCAGATCTGCCCAAACTGACTGGTTCTAACATGGAGGAGAAGTTGACCCTGACTTCATCTCAGAGTACATTATGTGCTCATTACCATACTAAAAATTACACCCCTTGGTGCCGTGACAGTTCTGAGGAAGACCATCTAAGGACAAAAAGAAGGTATCACCCTATTTCCCAGAAATCCCCTCTCCGTTCCGAGAAAACCCCACCTAATCTGATGAATATTCCACCCCTGCTAATTCCAGATATAAAACCACCCAACCTGAACCCCACTGGGCTGTTGCTCTCTGAGGTCACCCCACTCCCATGTGAGTGTGTACTGCCTTATGTAATAAACTTCTTGTTGCATGAGCCTATTGCACTCGTCTCTGAACTCTTTTCCATGGTAAAGACAAGAACTCGCCAACCTCCACCTCTGGTGGTAAATGTCTTTGCCGCTTTGCGCAAATCTTTCTCTCTGTTTTACTAGTCAAGTAGGGAAATGCTACTGACATCTCTGATTTGGGTTTGCAGGTTCCTGTCGTCTGTGTGAGCCAGATAGAACTGCACCTGTTCAATCATGTTCTTTAGTAGCCTGCCTGAAAAGCTTTTTTTTGCTTTGGCAAGTTTTCAGAACATAATCTCACTCCATCCAGTGCTCCACAGCTCCTGCAAATCCTGGGGTGGTAGGGGCTTAGTTTCCACACTGTGCAGATTCAAGTGGGCACTGGAGGACACCAGATGACCCTGGCTTAAAGAGTTGGCAAGGGATTTAGCTATGCCAAGCAGGAGTTCGTGAACTTCCCTTTTCCTCCCTTTGTTCTTCCTTGTTCATTACTGCCTACCTGGTTGCTGCCATTCACTACTACTCTCGCTTCAATGAATTCCTTCCTTACCTACACTTACTGTTCTTGAATTCTTTCTTGATCAAAGTTAAGAACCCTCTCCTGGGTTTAGTTCTCACCAAGTGCTCAGGGAGATGTCCCCACAATTGGATTGCCTGACAACTTTATGTTTATGTTTTGTGTGGATATATTGAATGTGACAGTTAATATGTTATGTTAATTTATTTAAGATGTCATATAAAATACATAAGTTGATTTTCTCCAGTTTTTTGATACTTGAATATTTGATCACATTTTTAATTAAATTTTCTTTTATAATTAGAATTTGAAATGATAATTCAGAGGTTAAGAGTAAAGTTTTAAAAACTCTTTCAATGAATAGTTTTATTTGCCCTACTGATTTATCACTTAACCCTGAGAGGAATTATACCAATTGCAAAGTCAGGGGACTTAGTCCACAAAAGACTACCCTCACTTCCAAGACCAAAAAGTTCTGGGGTTTCCAGAACCACCTGCAGGTCTCACACTTTGCTAGAAGAACTTGAAAAACTCACTGAAAGCTGTTCTACTGTGGTTACTGGTTATTACAGGTGTTAATAAACAAAAATTCAACCAAGTAAATTTGAAGATCTAATAGGCTTAAGATTCATGCATCCCCCCCCCTAGCAAGTAGAGAGATGCTCCCAGGAGTTGTACAAGATGGAAAGTTACAGACAGGAGGGTGGGATGCGGTGTGTATGTGGTGGTGGGGGGGGGGGGTATTAGCAAAAGAAAAGAAAATTGCTTTAGGCCAGGTCACTTTCCCTTAAGGGTAAGAACTGACAGGGAGGGGACGGGGGTGGGGGTTTTGCAGATCTCCTCACTAGCAATCTGGAAATTCCAGACTGATTTGTTTAAAATTCTGCTCCTGTGAGAGGCTGAAACTGGTTAGATTAGTTATTGAGCCTTGGTTTGGTGACTTGGCCTAGCAGAAGTGACACCATGTTAGGCCTGTATCTTTAACACAGGGAAAAGATATAGATTTAAACCAGACAAGGGAAGAAACACATTAGGCAGTTCAGAGGCAGAGCTTCTTTGTCTTCTTCCCATGGAATCTGGAAACATTATTTTCCCAGCATCAGGGTGTGACAAGTGCCCATTGAATATTGTCAAATAGGGAAACTCACCTGTGCTTTGGTGATTACTTTTTTTATTTAGGGGCTCCTTACTGTAGGCATAATTGATTGCCCTTGAGGCTGATCTCAATCTTCAGCCCATCCAGGTGTTTAAAAGCCCCACCCTAAATGACTTTATTGGTCTTTTTAGTATGGCCAGCCCTTACCCTAAGACTGTCTGGTGACCCAAAGCCCCCAGGTAAAAAGAAAGACACTTTCCTCTGGTATGGCTTTCCCTGGATTTAGAGATTACCTCCCACAAAGAGAGGGTAAAACCAGATCTGTCTTTGGGCAGTAGGTTAAATTCTTTACTACGCAAACCAGACATTAAGTAATATTAAAATGAGGTAGTCATGTGCTAATTCTAACAATATTTGAAACCCCTATAGAAATAAAAATGGTTCTTAGTAGTCATTTGTAGTGTTGCAGTAACTTGAAGTTACTCTACACTGTTAAGTAGAAATTTGAGATTTCTTGCAGTTTTACCTTCTTACTCAAAAAGGAAGAATTGTCTCACTTCTGAATATTCTATAGATAGAATACAAAATATAGAAAATGCTATATTCCAAAAGAATGCAGCAAAATTTATCAATAAATTGCAATTAGCACCAATATTTAATAATAGGAGAATAGTTAATTAAGTATGTCAGAACTTTACGAGTCTGTTAAAAAATAATTACAGTGAAGGCTAACAGTGTGGCAAAAGTTTATCATTTAAGAGGATTACAGAGAGAAGCATAGATTTACTATAACTTTGTAAAATGCATACTGAAATGTAGATTAGCAAAATGAAAAGTGATCTAGCTATTTAATATCTACAGATTTATTCTGAGATAATTGGATAAGTATGCAAAGATGCTTAAATAAGCATGGTTTACAGGTAAAAAATTTAACTTTTTCTCTAAACAAATCTCATCAGTGTTCTGCAGGAAAAATCCTAAATGCCTAGGCAGATGCATTTATTCTTTCTCATTCTCAAAGGTTATCATAGATGGGACTTTATTAAATCTCTTGTGCAATCCTATACAAAGAGGTTTTCAGCTTTACTAGAAATGAATACATGCTTAAGAGTGTGTACATGAAATGTCAAAATTATTTTCACTTTTTAATTAAGCACATTTTATCAAAATAAAGTGTTCTATAAGTTCATCTGGAAGAAGGAAATTTTCTTTTTGTTAAGATCAAAGGTGACATTTCTTTTTAAAATTTTAGAGTTTCCTTTATTGAAACAATGATCTTTTCACCTTTTGGAAATTGCTGTCCAATATTAATTGTATTCCATACATGTAACTATTGGCATATGTAGTTTTTTAAAGAACCAAGTAATTATGTAATCAGTAGTATTTATTTGAAAGTGTTTAATGGGACCTATGTATTAGAAAAGTAATCCTCAGAGCAGCTCATAAAAATGTGTACTATTATGATCTTCATTTTACAAATGAGCAAACTGAGCCTTAGAGAGGTCAAATATAGTTTCATACAAAGTAAGTTCAGTTTTGTGGAGCCTGTTCAAACCTGGATCTGGCTTACTCTAGAAGAGTACATTTGAAACCACTTTACCATTTTGCTTCTGTGTTCCTTCCACCCTCTGTCTACAGTAGTTCTCAACTGGCTCCACATTAGAGCTTTGGCAGTATACAAGTGCCCAAATCTCAGCCTAGATCTATTGGTTAAGAATTTCTGGGGTAGAACCTGGTATGTAATATTTATTTTAAACTGGATGTTGGATTGTAATGCAGAGCCAAGGTAGCTGACATGTATATACGTATATTGTACCTAACACTATGCTGTAGCTATTGGGTACTATAATCGAGTATAAGGCATAATAATAGACTTCAACATAGCTGGGAAAAAACTTTGTCTATGTATTTGACAAAATGTGTGGTATCGATAGTTATAGGAAGAATATATTATGTGAAGTGTACCTAAATCCTAGAACCATTTCAATTTTCACATTTTAATGCTGAAAAACAATCAAAAGTAAGTTTAACCTCTTCACTTTTGAGATAAGAAAATTTTCAAGAATGGTATTCTTTATCTGTGATTTAACATTGGATATATAGTGAAGGGATCGTATTTGAGGCAGGAGAATAGCATAAAAAGCAGGAATAAATACGGTATATTTGGGGAAAATTACAAGATAGGGGTGTTACTATTAACAAGAAGTCCAGATTAGAAAGAGCTTTTAATTGCTATTAGGGTACATTTAGACTTGTTTCAGTATGCATCAAGGAATGATTTCACATTAGTAGTTGATTGGAGATTTATTTGTTAGGGAAGTAGGTAACAGTTTATCAAATGAGACCTAGAAAGAACTATGAGTAACTTACTTCTCTCCCCAAATTGAAACTGAATTGGCACGTGTGCATTGAGGAGACTATAGTCAACTTTTTGAATTCTTGGCTGGCAAGCCTTGCCTGTGGCAACAGTTTGATACACCTTCTCCAGGTGCCTTTTAGGTAATATCATGTGTCTCCAAGAAAGTGCTTTCTTGATAATTTCTTCATTGTAACTTTTTGATATTGAAATTACAGAGTAAGAGTTGGTTCCTTCTTTGGATGGGGAAAGGTGTTTTGCCCTTGTCGCTCTCTTAGCCTTCTCTTTGAATGTGTAGGAGAGGCTCTTATATTTTCTTATTATTTTTTATTTTTTCTGTTTTATGAAGCACTATTTGCTCATAATTTAAAGTTGTGTAATTTTTCTGGTGCGTGTTTTCTGCCTTTTTATTCTTAGGTTCATTTTCCTTACATAGAGATTCCCATAAGGAACCCATGTGATTGTTTTTGGAATGTTGCTTGTCTTGGAAGGGACACCCCTAGGACTTACCATTATATGGAAGAATAGTGTGAGGGATGAGGTCTAAGAATGAGCACTGGTAATTGACAGCTTGACCAGTCTTTCTTATTAGCTCTTGGGAGTTGAGCATAGGAGATGGTAATGACTATTCTAGACTAGCAAGAAATCTCTCAAGTCAGTAGGAATCCTCTGGCTCAGAATGGTATATATCTTGTCATAGTTTTTCTTTCTTTAACCTTTTATTTCAAAACATTAGAGATACATAGCAAGTTGTAAAGGTACTATAGAGAGGTCCCTCGAACCTTCATAGTCTCCTACAATGGTTATATCTTAACTATAGTACATTATCAAAGCAAGGACATTTATGCTGATACGATGCCTGTGTATAATTGTTTTATTTTGTTGCATGTGTAGATTTATGTAACTATCACCACAGTCAAGATAGAGAACTAATCCACCACGAAGACCTCCCTTACGATACCTTTTTACAGTCATACCTCCTACAGCCATCTCTACCCCCTGGCAAACACTGGTCTGTTTTCCATCTCTGTAACTATCATTTTGAGAATGTTATAAAGAAAATAGAACATGTGAGTTTTTGTTTTTATCATGTGATCTTTTGAGATTCCTGTGTGTTTAGTTTTTTAAGAAACTATCAAACTATTCCCAGATTGGCTGTACCATTTTATGTTCCTATCAGCATGAGATTGAGAAATTCAGTTTCTTCCATATCCTCACGTGCATTTGATATTGTTGCTATTTTTAATTTTAATCGTTTTGGTAGGTATGTAGTGATATGGTCTTAGTTTTTCTTTGAAGTGATCTTTTTGTGGTTTAGTTTGCATGTCCTAATGATTAATGATGTTGAGCATCGCTTCATGTGCTTAGTGGCCATTTGTATATCTTTGGAGGTGTCTGTTTAGGTCCTTTGCATATTTTTTAATTGGGTTGTTTGTCTTTTTGTTACTGAGTTATAAGACTTGTATGTCCTATGTATCAGTCCCTTATCAGATACATGATTTGAAAATATTTTCTCTAATTATCTGGTTTGACCTTTTATTTTGGCGGTGTCCTTTGAATACAAAAATTTTAATTTTTGATAAAATACTATTTATTTTTATTTATCTATTTATCCTTTTTTTCACTTGTCATTTTTGCTTTTGTTGTCAAACCACTCCTAACCCAAAGCCATGAGGATTTACCTTCTGTGTTTCTTTCTAGGAATTTTATAGTTTGATGCTTAGGTATGCACCCTTTTTTAGTTAGTTTTTGTATATGGTGTAAGGAAGGGGTCCAACTTCCATCTTTTGCATGTATGTATATATAGTTGTATAATTTAGTTTTCACTATATTTTTTGAACTCTACATAAACGCAGTAATGTATGATGTATTCTTTTGTGACAAACTTCTTATATTTGTGAGATTTATGGATGTTACTGAGTGGTAGTCCATTGTCATGGCTATAAATCATTGAATACATTTACAAGAATTTATTCATCTATATTATTGTTAATAACATTATTAATAGTTATTTCCAGTTTGGCTAGTAGAAATAATGCTGCTGAGAACATTCTCGTATGCTTAGGTGCACATATGCAGGCAATCTCTTGAGTGTTATAGGGAAATACATAGGGATCTTAGGATATTCATGTACTGAACTTTTGTATATTCGGCCAGTTTTCCAATGTTGTACCAATTTATACTGCCTCTAGTAACATATAAGAGTTCTGTTGCTCCACATTTTTATCAACACTTGATATTGTCAGTCTTTTTAATATGCTATATTTCATTATGGTTTTAGCTTACATTTCCCTGATGATCACTGAGGTTAAGCAGCTTTTCATGTGTTTATTAGATGTGGTATTAGTTGTTTAGATATGGCTTAAAAAAGCATTTCTTACTCACAATGTTGGTGGCTCTATATTATAGAGGTCTTTGTATTCTTATTCTGGTAATCAGGCTGAAAGCACAGCCCCTGTTTGGAATATGTTCTTGTTTCAGAAGGATAAGAAAAAACTAACATCTTTTGAAACTTCTGCTTAGATTTAGTGTAGGTCATGTCCATTCAAATTTCATAGGCCTAACTATATCACAAAATGGTGCACAGTGTCAATGGGCTAGGGGGATCCTCCTCTCACAGGAGGCAAAACAAGACACATGGCTATGGATGGGGATGAAAAATCCTTTCACAAGAGAAGGAAAGGGCACAAATACTCTGGAACAGTAATAAACACCACTTTATTTGTGAGGTGCCTGCTCAATTCTCTTGTCACTTTCTGCTGATTTTGACTTTTTCTTACTGATTCCTACTGGAATTTTTTTCCCTCCTTTTTTCATTTTCTTAGTAAATTCTGGATATAAAACTTGATTGTTTGTATTACAAATATTTTTTCCCACTTTATGACTTGCCTACTTAATCTCCTCATGATATAGTTGAGATATAATTGAATATACTAGTTTCAAGTGTGCACCATAATGACTTACTTGTATATATTTTAAATAAAATTCTTAATTTCAATATTATCTAGTTCATCAGTATTTTTCCTTTATAATTGTGTTTTTTGTTTCTTGATTAAGAAATCTTTCCCTACTCCAAGATTGTGAACATAATTCTTTTCTATTATATTTTGATTCTTACTGTTTTGCCTTCTACATTGCAGGTTGCAGTCCACCTAGGGTTAATGTTGAGTTGACATTTTAACTTACTCCTGTAAGTCTAGAAAAGAGATAAAATGATGTCTAAGTGGTTTCTAAGATCAAATGTATTTGGTTTATGTATAGAAACATGATACTAAACTCACATGTGTGGAAGATATATCTATTAGTGATACATGTTTACCAAATTTATTATATGTAGAAACATGTTCAGCATGTTTAAATTTTTACTGCATTTAAAATGGCAAAAATCAACCTTTCCATATGTAGTCAGTAAACTACAATTTCTTTGGCTACTGATACCTGTATTTCAGATATTATCAGGAAGGCCTATTTATTAGGTAAGACGGTAATCCTGGTCTTTCTGGAAATTGAGATTGTCAATTTTTTTTTAATTTTGCTATTATTAATATACAATTACATGAGCAACATTATGGTCACTAGACTCCCCCTATTATCAAGTCCCCACCACACACCCCCATTGCAGTCACTGTCCATCAGCGCAGAAGGATGCCCTAGAATCACTACTTGTCTTCTCTGCATTATACTGCCTTCCCTGTATCCCCCTACCCCATCCCCACCCCCGCTACATTATGTGTGCTAACTGTAATAGCCCTTTTCCCCCTTATCCCTCCCTTACCATCCATCTTCCCCAGTCCTTTTCCCTTTGGTAACTGTTAGTCCATTCTTGGATTCTGTGAATCTGCTGCTGTTTTGTTCCTTCAGTTTTTTCTTTGTTCTTATACGCCACAGATGAGTGAAATCATTTGGTACTTGTCTTTCTCCACCTGTCTTATTTCACTGAGCATAATACCCTCTAGCTCCATCCATGTTGTTGCAAATGGTAGGATTTGTTTTCTTCTTATGGCTGAATAATATTACATTGTGTATATGTATCACATCTTCTTTATCCATTCATATACTGATGGACACTTAGGTTGCTTCCGTTTCTTGGCTATTGTAAATAGTGCTGTGATAAACATAGGGGTGCATATATCTTTTTCAAACTGGGCTGCTGCATTCTTAGGGTAAATTCCTAGGAGTGAAATTCCTGGGTCAAATGGTATTTCTATTTTGAGTTTTTTGAGGAACCTCCATACTGCTTTCCACAATGGTTGAACTAATTTACATTCCCACCAGCAGTGTAGGAGGGTTCCCCTTTCTCCACATCCTCGCCAACATTTGTTGTGTCCATTTTATTTTATTTTATATGCTTATTCAATTCCTTCTTCTTGTCCCAAGCTGTCTCTATGAACTTCTAGTGAAAGAACCAAAGAGAATCATTTTTGGATGCTTAATACAGGAATTGTTTAAATAATAATACTTTTATTATGCAGACACATCAGTGGTTTGCCTTTTTTTTTCAGCAAAGGCTGAAGTTGTTTCCTACAGAGATGGTACTTAGACATAAACACTGAGTATCTGTTGGAGCACTGTTGTTATTCTCATATTTGTAGGATTAAGTTTTATCATCTAATAGACAAGATATTTGTTCTTAAAAATTGACCAATTTAAACAAACAGTAACATTTGATATAGGTTGGTTTAACTTTTATACATGGTATTTATTGTCCTTCCTAAATATAAACTTTTAAATCTTGGTAATAGATCTTATGGTTATAATGAAAAGACTTGTCAAACTTGTCTTTTAGCACTGATAGTTCAGCTTGGGAACTGGACAAATCTCTTAGCTGAAAAAAAGAGTAAATTGCTTAAACAGTAATTTAAGAAATAGTATGCATTAAAAATCATTTTGAATATTAATTCATGATGGAATCACTGATTATAAAGGATTTGGCCAATATGGAAATAATTAATTGCATGTTTGTGTTCAGCTTTTAAAAAATACATAGGTAATTAAAGGTCAAGATTCTTAGGGGGAGTGCTGTACAAATTCTTTGCATGCAAATACTTTATAATACAAAAACTTAATATACTAAATATACTTAAAAATATACTATAGAAACAAAGTCAAGTTTCTGGTACTACTAATGTTTCTGTTTCTGGTACTTCAGAATTGGTATAATCATAAAAGGTTGCAGTACTATGCTCCCAATTATGTGATTGCACTTGTTTGTCTTATAACTAGCAATTGTGTGTATGTACAGTAAGTTTTCTTTACTATAAAGTTCAGTTCCAGTATTTAGATTTTGTGATTCTTGAGGACTTCCCCTTAAATGCCTTGATACTTAGATAAAATAACAATATTGGCTTTAATATGTTTAGTAGTATAAAGGATCTTACCAAGACTTACTTTATTAACAGAATATTGCTCTTGCTTTTCAGCGGGGATCTGATGAGCTTCTTTCTTCAGGCAACATTAACGGACCTTTTACCATGAATAATTCTACTTCTACAGGTGTGTATGGTGAGTATTTTTTCAAAATCGAAAATGTTTCTTTCGGTAGGTTTCAAAACTATTTCTTATAATCTTATTTTGCTCATTTATAAGCATACATTGAAGTGTTATTTATAACAAAACTAAAATTCTCTGCAATAAAATTCATGTAAATGGAATTACTAGTTACAGCTCTCTTAAATTTTCAGGATTAATTTGAGTCTAATTCAGTAATTCCATTTTTGATTGATGTTCTTTGTATTACATAGTTGTGATAAACCTGTCAATAAATTGGTGACCCAGAACATCTGAGTAAAAGAGTTAGATTTAAAAACTTATGTTGAGTGATGATGGATTTAGAATAGTAGAAGTATTAAAATGATAAGATCACTTGATTTTTAAAAATTTAAATGCAGTTCATATCCCATAAGGTACAACATGATTTAAAAATAAATGGCTGTGAAATTTGGAGATGGTGAATGAGCAGGGTTCCAGTATGTGGAGGGAGGGTGAGCATTTAAAGGGGCTATTGTTGAATTAGGATATCCTAGTAAGAGATGTTAATTTGTACCATAGCAGTAGTTGTTAATGATGGAGAGAATTCACAGAAGGTGAAATTGATAATAATTGATCAATTTAATCTTTGAATAAAGCATTCCATTGATGATTAACAGGTTTTGAATTTGGATAATTGGGTAGATGAATGGGTAGTGCTTTTAATTTATATTAGAAAATATAGGGAGAACAGAGTTGGACAACATGTTCATATTTTTACACATTCAGTTTGGGGTTCCTTTGGAACGTGCAAATAGAAGTGTCACGTAGGCAGTGGATTCTGGTCTCAATATCACAAAGGACATTTGGAAGTCAATATTATACACAGTTGACAACTGAAGTCATGAGAATGTAGAGTCTCAGAAAAGGTGAGATTTTTATACAGATGTTTTTGGCGTTAAAAGGAATTAGGGAATGAGTGGACCTCACTTTCCAGGACCCTGAGCTACATGGTGTTTGGCAAAGTGAACAGCCTTTATGTGAGGACTCTATAAATAGAGAAGTGAAGATGCATTTAAGGCAAAAAAAGAAAGGAAAATTCATTAGCGAGAATTAAAGATGGTGGCGTGAGAGGTGAGACAGAGGCTTCCTCCTAAAACAGCATATAATAGGAAAATATAATTAATATAGCTACTCCTGAAAGAGCAACAGGAAAGAAGACTGTGCCAAGCTGCATACACCTGGAGATGAGCAGACCTCACAGAACAGGGTAATGTACTAAAGCTGTGGCCTGGAAGGACCCAAGCCCTTCCCCCACCCCAGCTCACCAGTGGGAAGAAGAGAAACGGAGTGGGGAGGGAGTGGAAGCCTGGGACTGTTGAATACCTAAATCCGGGGATCTGCTCTGGGAGCACAAACCTACATTTCATGGTGCTTGTATGGTACTCTTGTGAGTTGGGGGTTGGAATGCTAAGACAGGCAGAATTCCTGGAGAGACAGATTCATGCCACTTGTGGAAAGCAGGGATCCATATCCGGCTGCTCTGGGACAAAAGAAAGGCGGGCAGTCTGAGAGACTTCCTAACAAGGAAGCCCTTAGCCAGAGGGCTGCTAAAGGGACAAGGATTGCACAGAGCTTACTGCTCGGAAGAAAGGACAGATAAACAAAATTGTCCAGGTGCATTCTGCCAATCAGGTTGGGAGCTTTCACGATCTTCAGGTGCTCCAGCTCCCTGGCTGGCTACACGGCTCTAAGGACCCCCTCCATGATATGCAGCCTACTGCACCTTTCTCCCGGCTAGCCCCACCTGGCTCACAAACTGGCAAACCCTACCCTGGTGTTAGGCCAGCCAGAGGTCTACAGCAACCAAAACACAAAGCATAGAGGCTTATACCTGTGTGCTCGACCCACTGGTTTAGGCACTGGAGTCAGGCATAGCAGCCAGGAAGCAAGAAACAGTTCTTTCCTCCCCCCAGGCACCAATACTATGCCCCTGCGACCCCTGACATTGCTTCAGGGACTGAGCAGCTCCAGAGAGTAGAGTTTCTGGGCACTAGAGGGCGCCATAAACAAACATGAAACACCAAAGGAACCTGGTTCAAAGTAAAATTATTAATAAAACTCCTGAGAAAGATTTAAATGACAACAACCTCATGAATTTTCCTGAAAGGGAGTTCAAAATAAAAATCATTAACATGCTCATGGAGGTACGAACAGATATTCAAGAACTCAGGAATGAATTCCGGTCAGAGATCCAATCATTGAAGAGCACAATGGATGGTATTAAAAGCAGATTAGATAACAGTGGAGGAGACCATAAATGAAATAGAAGCTAGAGAAGAGGAATACAAAGAAGCTGAGGCACAGAGAGAAAAAAGGATCTCTAAGAATGAAAGAATATTGAGAGAACTGTGCAACCAATCCAAACGGAGCAATATTCCCATTATAGGGATATGAGAAGAAGAGAGAGAAAAAGTGATAGAAAGTGTCTTTGAGGAGGTAATTGCTGAAAAATTCCCCAATCTGGGAAGGGGATAGGCTCTCAGGCCACAGAGATGCACAGATCTCCCAACACAAGGGACCCAAGGAAGACAACACCAAGACATATAATAATTAAAATGGCAAAGATCAAGGATAAGGACAGGCTATTAAAAGCAACCAGAGAGAAAAATAAGGTCATATATAAAGGAAAGCCCATCAGGCTGTCATCAAACTTCTCAACAGAAACCTTACAGGCCAGAAGGGAGTGGCATGATGTATTTAATGCAGTGAAGCAGAAGGGCCTCAAACCAAGAATAACCTTTAGATTGTGTTTGTAATAGCATATTAAGTGAGTTAAGTTAGACTCTTAGATAGTAAGGAAGTTAACCTTGAACCTTTGGTAACCACGAATCTAAAGCCTGCAGTGGCAATAAGTACATATGTATTGAGAATCACCCTAAGTATAAATGGACTGAATGCACCAATCAAAAGACATAGAGTCACTGAATGGATGAAAAAGCAAGACCCATCTATATGCTGCCTACAAGAGACTCACTTTAAACCCAAAGACATACACAGACTAAAAGTGAAGGGATGGAAAAAGATATTTCATGCAACTGATAGGGAGAAAAAAGCAGGAGTTGCAGTACTTGTATCAGACAAAATAGACTTCAAAACAAAGAAAGTCAGGATAGCCAACATCCAAAACACAAACAACAACAAATGTTGGCGAGGATGTGGACAAAAGGGAACCCTCCTACACTGCTGGTGGGACTGCAAATTAGTTCAACCATTGTGGAAAACAGTATGGAGGTTCCTCAAAAAACTCAAAATAGAAATACCATTTGACCCAGGAATTCCACTCCTAGGAATTTACTACCCTAAGAATGCAGCAGCCCAGTTTGAAAAAGACAGATGCACCCCTGTGTTTATCGCAGCACTATTTACAATAGCCAAGAAATGGAAGCAACCTAAGTGTCCATCAGTAGATGAATGGATAAAGAAGATGTGGTACATACAATGGAATATTATTCAGCCATAAGAAGAAAACAAATCCTACCATTTGCAACAACATGGATGGAGCTAGAGGGTATTATGCTCAGTGAAATAAGTCAAGCTGAAAAAGACAAGTACCAAATGATTTCACTCATATGTGGAGTATAAGAACTAAGGGAAAAAAAAAACTGAAGGAACAAAACAGCAGGAGACTCACAGAACCCAAGAACGGACTAATAGTTACCAAAGGGAAAGGGACTGGGGAGGATGGGTAGGAAGGGAGGGGCAAGGGGGAAGAAGGGACATTACAATTACAGAAGTAATGTTGGGGGGGCATGGGGAGGGCTGTACAACCCAGAGAGGACAAGTAGTGACTCTATGGCATCTCACTATGCTGATGGACAGTGACTGTAATGGGGTTGGGGGGGGTCCTGATGAAGGGGGTAGTGTAATCACCATATTACTCATTTAACTGTAGATTAATGATATCAAAATAAACTTAAAAAATAAATAAATAAAGTAAAATAGCATGGTAATAAAAAAAAACAAAGAAGGACATTACATAATGACAAAAGGGTCGATCCAACAAGAAGATATAACCATTATAAATATCTATGCGCCCAACACAGGAGCACCTACATATGTGAAACAAATACTAACAGAATTAAAAGGGGAAATAGAATACAATGCATTCATTCTCAGAGACTTCACTCCACTCACTCTGAAGGACAGATCAACCAGACAGAAAATAAGTAAGAAGACAGAGGCCAACTCAACAACACATTACAACAGATGGACCTAACAGACAGCTACAGAACTCTACACCCAAAAGCAGCAGAATACAGATTCTTCTCAAGTGCACATGGAACATTTTCAAGTATAGATCATATACTAGGCCACAAAAAGTGCCTTGGTAAATTCAAAAAGATTGAAATTGTACCAACTAGTTTCTCATACCACAAAGGTATGAAACTAGAAATAAATTATGCAAAGCAAATGAAAAATCCCACAAACACTTAGAGGCTTCACAACATGCTCCTAAATAACCAGTGGATCAATGACCAAATAAAAACAGAGATCAAGCAATGTATAGAGACAAATGACAATAATACAACACCGTAAAATGTGTGAGACACAGCGAAGGCCGTGCTAAGAGGAAAGTATATTGTGATACAGGCCTACCTCGGAAAAGAAAAACAATCCCATATGAACAGTCTAAACTCTTAATTAACAAAACAAGAAAAAGAAAAACAAATGAGGCCCAAAGTCAGTAGAAGGAGGGACATAATAAGGATTAAAGCAGCAATAAATAAAATTGAGAAGAATAAAACAATAGAAAGATTCAATGAAAGTAGGAGCTGGTTCTTTGAGAAAATAAACAAAATTGATAAACCCCTAGCCAGAATTATCAAGAAAAAAAGAGAGTTTACTCACATAAACAGAATCAGAAATGAGAAAGGAAAAGTCACTACAGACACCACTGAAATACAAATAATTATTAGAGAATACTATGAAAAATTACATGGTAACAAACTGGATAACCTAGGAGAAATGGACAACTTTCTAGAAAAACACAACCTTCTAAGGCTGACCCAGAAAGTAATAGAAAATCTGAACAGACTAATTACCAGCAATGAAATTGAACTGGTAATCAAAAACCTACCTAAGAACAAAACTCCTGGACCAGATGGCTTCACCGCTGAATTTTATCAAACATTTAGTGAAGACCTAATACCCATTCTCCTTAAAATTTTCCAAGAAGTAGAAGAAGGAATACTTCCGAACTCATTCTATGAGGCTAGCATCACTCTAATACCAAAACCAGGCAAAGACACCACAAAAAAAGAAAATTACAGACCAATATCCCTGATGAACATAGATGCAAAAATACTCAACAAAATATTAGCAAACTGAACTTAAAAATACATTAAAAATATCATCCATCATGATCAAGTAGGATTTCTTCCAGGGATGCAAGGATGGTACAACATTCAAAAATCCATCAATATCTTCCACCACATCAACAAAAAGAAGGACAAAAACCACATGATCATCTCCATAGATGTTGAAAAAGCACTTGACAAAATTCAACACCCGTTCATGGTAAAAACGCTCAGCAAAATGGGTACAGAGTGCAAGTACTTCAACATAATAAAGGCCATATATGACAAACTGCAGGCAACCGTATACTTAACAGCAAGAGGCTGAAAGCTTTCCCTTTAAGATCGGGATCAGGACAAGGATGCCCACTCTCCCCACTTTTATTCAACACAAAGAAATAAAAGGCATCCAGATTGGCAAGGAAGAAGTTAAACTGTCCCTGTTTGCAGATGACATGATATTGTACATTAAAAACCCTAAAACATCCACTCCAAAACTACTAGATCTAATATCTGAATTCAGCAAAGTTGCGGGAATCAAAATTAATATGCAAAAATCTGTGGCATTCCTATACACTAACAATGAACTAGTACAGAGAGAAATCAGGAAAACAATTCCATTCACAGCTGCATCAAAAAGAATAAAATACTTAAAAATAAACCTAACCAAGGAAGTGAAAGACCTATACTCTGAAAACTACAAGACACTCATGAGAGATATTAAAGAAGATACCAATAAATGGAAACACATCCCATGCTCATCGATAGGAAAAATTAATATTGTCAAAATGGCCATCCTGCCTAAAGCAATCTACAGATTCAATGCAATCCCTATCAAAATATCAACAGCATTCTTCAACGAACTAGAGAAAATCTTTGTAAAATTCATATGGAACCATAAAAGACCCCGAATAACCAAAACAATCCCGAGAAAGAAGAATAAAGCTGGGGGATTATGCTCCCCAATTTCAAGCTCTACTACAAATCCACAGTAATCAAGACAATTTGGTACTGGCACAAGAAGAGACCCATAGACCAATGGAACAGATTAGAGAGCCTTGATATAAACCCAACCATATATGGTCAATTAATATATGATAAAGGAGCCATGGACATACAGTGGGGAAATGACAGCCTCTTCAACAGCTGGTGTTGTCAAAACTGGACAGCTACATGCAAGAGAATGAAACTGGATTATTGTTTAACCCCATTCACAAAAGTAAACATGAATTGGATCAAAGACCTAATGTAAGTCATGATACCATAAAACTTTTAGAAGTCAACATAGGCAAAAATCTCCTGAATATATAAGCATGAGCGACTTCTTCCTGAACACATCTCCATGAGCAAGGGAAACAAAAGCAAAAATTAACTCATGCGGCTACATCAAACTAAAAAGTTTCTGTATGGCAAAGGACACCATCAACAGAACGAAAAGGCATCCTATAGTATGAGAGAATTATTTGTAAATGACTTATCCGACAAGGGGTTAACATCAAAAATATATAAAGAACTTACACGGCTCAACACCCAAAAAGCAAAAAACCTGATTAAAAAATGGGCAGAGGATATGAAGAGACAGTTCTCCAAAGAAGAAATTCAGGTGGCCAGTAGACAAATGAAAAGATGCTCCACATCACTAATCATCAGGAAAATGCAAATTAAAACCACAATGAGATATCACCTCACACCAGTAAGGATGGCCAGCATCCAAAAGACTGGAGACAACAAATGCTGGTGAGGATGCAGAGAAAGGGGAACCCTCCTACACTGTTGATTGGAATGTAAGCTAGTTCAACCATTGTGGAAAGCAATATGGAGGTTCCTCAAAAAACTAGAAATAGAAATACCATTTGACCCAGGAATCCCACTCCTTGGAATTTACCCAAAGAATACAACTCAGATTCAAAAAGATATATGCACCCCTATGTTTATTGCAACACTTTTTATAATAGCCAAGATATGGAAGTAACTTAAGTGTCCATCCATAGATGAATGGATAAAGAAGGTGTGGTACATATACACAATGGATTATTATTCAGCCATAAGAAAGAAACAAATCCTACTACCATTTGCAACAACATGGATGGAGCTAGAGGGTATTATGCTCAGTGAAATAAGCCAGGAGGAGAAAGACACGTGCCAAATGATTTCCCTCATTTGTGGAGTATAACAATGAAGCAAAACTGAAGGAACAAAATAGCAGCAGACTCAGAGACTCCAAGAAGGAAGTAGTGGTTACCAAAGGGGAAGGGTGTGGGAGAGTGAGCAGGGAGAGAGGGCGAAGGGGATTAAAGGGTATTATGTTTAGTACACATGGTATGGGGGATCACGGGGAATACAGTGTGGCACAGAGAAGGCAAATAGTGAATATGTGACATCTTACTATACTGAAGGACAGTGACTACATTGGGGTATGTGTCGGTACTTGATAATATGGGCATGTAGTAAGCACATTGTTTTTTCATGTGAAACCTTCGTAAGAGTGTATATCAATAATACCTTAACAAAAATGAAATTAAAAAAATAATAAAAGAAAATTCAGTGAAGAGATTCATAATGTATGGGTATTGGTCAGCTATGGTACATTGCTCTAGAGGACTAAATGATAAGATTTTATAGGCAGGTCGGCAGCTGGGGATTTGTTCATGTATAAGTATAAATATAGTTGCTGAGTCCATCCCTAGAATTCTATTTCAGGAGATAATGGAGTAGGTCCTGGAAATTTGCATTCTACAAGTTCCTGGGTAATGGTAATGCTGCCATTTGAGGAACCACACGATGAATGAAATGCTAGAATCTGAAGTTCCTAAACCTGATTATACTCTGGATCTGCTTGGCCTTTAAAAAACTTCTGCTCTAATACCCAGAGTTACAGTACATACAGGGTGGGGCCCATGTGTTTGTTCTTATTTTGAAAACTGATAGGAGTTTGTCCCTTTGGTCATGTTTATGAACCACTAGGATGGATGACGAAAAGACTTCTATCCTGGTTGATTGATGACTTACAAAAAGAAAGAAGTAAAGGAAGAATGAGATGTAGGTTTAGCTGGCAGTGGCAGTTTGCTGTGGTTTGTTTCTGTGTTTTGAATTTCTTCTTGGATCCCATTCCATTCTTGGGTCAGTGTTTCTCTTCCAGAAGTTTTTCATCAAAGCTCTATAAATGGTAACCTCTCAGACTTTGACTGAAAATTTCTATGTCATTATTGCTTTTGCATGATTCTAGGTTGACAGTTATTTCTCTCAGCACTTTGAAGGTACTATTCTATTATTCTTTAGGCTTCTGTTGTTGGGAAGTCTGTTGTCAGTCTAGATTGTTACTTTGTAGATAAAATTACTTACCTGTAGTTTTAAAAACATTTTTCTCTTTATTTTTGTCCTGTGATTTCACTGTGGATCACAGATTCTCAACAGTAGATGCTCACTAAAATAGCTTTGGAAACTTTGAAGAAAATACAGATGCTTTGATCCCACACCAATTCCAAGATCTCTGGGAGAAATGGAGATCTAGGCACTATTTGTTTTTATTTGTTTATCACCTTCTTGGGTAGTAAATCTAAGGCAGAGCCAGGGCTGAAGACCATTTATGGAGGCTTACTTTCATTTGTCCTGCTGAGGAGTCACCCAACTCTTCCATAGAATTGCCTCCTGGATCTCCAGTTAAACATATGTAAGTGCCACCTTATTCAGTCCTACATTTGTTTTACTCTCTTAACATTTATTGTCTTCTCTTTATTGTTAGGATCCTATTTTTGGGTGCTTTCCTTAAAATGGTTTTCTGATGCACTCATTGTTCAGCTTTGTCTAACGTGCTCTTTAATTCTTCCCCTGAATATTTAATTCCAGGGCTTATATTTTTCATTTCTCTATGTTCTGTTTGATTCATTTTTTAAAGTTTATCTAGTTTTATTTATTTTTAAACAGTGTCCTTTTCTTATGGTTTCTATTGTTTTTCCCTTAATTCTTTAATCATTTATAACAAAATTTTGATATCCTCAGATTTTACAATTAGGGAGTTCTTAGGGGTGTTAATACTCTTGTTTTTTTTTCTGTCTGCTAATATTTACTTGTGATGTGTTATTTTTCCTTGTGTGGTTCACAATTTTTGGTTGTGGAATAATCTAAGCTGAATTGTTTTTTCTTCTGTGAGACTCTCCAGGATAGTTTTGTGTTTGCTTTATTAGACTTCATAGGGCATTGCAAGCACCTAACATCTTCTAATATGTATGTTAATTTATTGTCTTGGGGATTCCTGTAACAGATGGGAAGAGAAAATTCAAAATACAAACATTCACATTTCCCCAACGAAATCCCTGAACAGAAATAGTCTTCCTTGTTAAATACCCTTGGTAAATGGAAAATTTCTCCTTTTAGTTTGCCTTTCACTGAGGGGGTAGCCTGCTGAAAGGCCTGGTGTTGACACCAGGACATTTCACTTTTTGAGGTCACCTATACATTAAATATATTTTTGTAATATTTGATCTAATATATGCAGTTCTTCCAAAGCTGAAGACTTTGGTTCTCTCTTCCTTGACTGCTTTGAATGAAGAGGTCTAATTGATTTTGAACAAACTGACAAGAGAGATTTTAGGTCTCATTTACAAAAGAGTTTAATCCCTTTGTAAGATACTTAAGTAACTCTTCAAAGACACATAAATTAAAAAAATTTTATTGATGATGGGTAGCTCTAACACTGGGGGAAAATACCTTTGAAACTGAAATCAAGTCAAAGGGAGAGATAAAGTGGGAGAAACCCATTTATTTCTTACAAGTCGTCCATTGTCTCTGCTGCAGCAGAAGAGAGAGCTTCCACCCAACCTCTTTGGTCCAGATAAGCCCTCGCCCTGCTCTTCCATGTAATTACCTATTAATATGGAGATGAACTAAAGCCAGGCGAGAGATTCTGGAAATACTGCAATTTTACCCACAGTAGCTAAAAGAAAAAGCCGTGTGTATGTGTTGAAGGACCTTTTTGTATTCAGTATCTCCATCACAAAATTTCATAGTTCAGTTCATGGAAATGTGATTAACTGCTTTGTAACATTTGACATCTATAGTTTCTTTTTCTAATATTCCTATATTGCTTGTTTAGTAGTAGGAGTTATGTGTGCAGCAGCCAATTGCAGGTACACATCTGCTCCGTAAATTGTCAGAACAGTGTTTTTACCATGACCCTCTGCTACACCAAAATTTGTATTTGTATTATTACCTCAAAAAAAATTTTTGTCTTTAATGCAGAACTTTGAAACTGAATTTTCATTAGTGTCAGATATTTCACTTTTGAAAGGAGGATTTTCCAAAACTTTATTTTGATTCCGCTGAAAGGATGAACCCATTCTTGGGTAGTAACTGATTTTCTAATGTTGGCAGATGATAAACTGATATAATTTAACTGTTTGCAAAGTTCTCTTAATGGAGTCCACATATTAACACCTGTTGTTACACTTTTTACTCATGGAGAAGAAACTTGGCAAGTTAAATTAATTCAAAATTACAGATTTATGGATTTATTGCAAGGTATAAAATGGAATGGTGATAACAAAGTTGTATTACTTGTACATCTGGCCTGTAATTCCTACATTCCTACTGGCAACCAAATGAACTGCATAGGTAGCAAGTTGAATACTGATGGAGTTAGATGCTGTTCTTAACTATTTGTGACTGATTGTATTTTTTTTTAATCAAAGGCTCTGTATGTTGTCTAATTGTGAAAAGACTATAACAAAGATTTTATGTGTCTCTGAAAGACAGAAAAGATATAGTCTCTCTTGGTTGACTTTAAGATTTAGCTATTGTACATTTGGTTTAGAAACTACTAGATGAGACCATGCAAATACTAGAAGTTTTAAAAAAAAGAACTATCTGCTAAGCCTATTCTGGCTTATTTCAATGCAACTTAATAATTTTTAAAAGTGAAAATGTTAAACTGTACAGGATGCTGGAATTGGAACAAAACCGTGACTATTCCAGGCTAACTGGGACATACGGTCGTTCTACTTAGGTATTAGTTACTAAAATTCCTTTAAAAATATCTCTTAGCTTATTATGGACATATCTTCTTCTATATGAACTCTAAATTATTTCATCCAGTTCTCAAATAATTCCTCAACCCCCATCTTCCCCCACAGAATCTTAGGGATTCTGATTAGAAATATGTTAAATTTATATGTGAGTGTAAAATGTTGGTTTGTGTGTGTGTGTGTGTTATATTATCTTTCCATCCAGGGACATGACATGATTCCATGATTGTAGGTCCTATCTTATGTCCTTTGACATTTCTGAAAATGTTTTATACTTTGTAAATCATGCTTTTCCTTTTAAATTTAATCTTAGGAATTATGGCAGAGACTGCTTATTGTTTACCCCAGTACTTTCTGTTTTCTTTAATATCAGAACCCTAATATTTACCTGGGCACATGCCACCAAGATTAAACAACTACTTTTTCTAGTCTTATGGCTAAGTGTGGTCGTGTGATTAAGTCCTGGTTAATGAGATACAAGTAGAAGTGTTATTTCTGGGGAATCTCCACATGGGTGCACTGGTTTTCCTGTTTTATCCTGCTGCCTGCAGGAGTTCCAGCTTCTACTTTGGATGACGAAGATGGGGGTACATCCTAACAGAGAGATAGAACTTGAGTCCCTGATAATTTTGTATGTCACCATTCCAGACCTGGGATTTTCTACATTCAGACTTGCTGCATGAGCAAGAAATTAACCTTTTTCTTAAGCAGCTATTATTTCAAATGTTACTGCATACCGGACTATGGTCACAGAAAGAAGCAAACAAATGAGGTGAGCCCTGTAATCACCCTTTTTTCCTAGACTGTGTGTAAAGTGAGGGAGCCCAAGCAAACATGGCAGAATTGCTGAGTTGAAGAAATAGAGATCTGAGTTTGGAAAGGCTGAGGCAGCTGGGAGGTATGGGGACAGAGAAGGGGAGAGAAGGGAGCTCTGTGAGAAAAATACTCCAGAAATCTGCCTTTGATTCTACTGATGAATATTACACCACATATGCCTTACCAGTAGGGATACACCATCTCTGGCATAAAGGCTACTCTAAACCCACCATAACAAAGCTTAAAAATAAGGTCCAAAACAGTTACCTGATCTAAAAGAAACTTTTTCCCAGAAAAGAGTCTGGTTCTTTAAAGGAATAAAACAAATTCCAGTGCTCATAATGTTGACCATTCAGTCAAAAATTGCCAGACATGGGAAGAACCACAAAATTGTGACTCATAACCAGGAGAAAATCAGTTAACAGAAACAGACCTAGCAAATGACAGAGAATGAAATTAGCAGATTTGGATTGTGAAATGGTTATTAAAAGTATGTTGAAGGGTTTAAAATACATAACAAGGAGAAAAGTGAAATGTAAGAGTGAAATGGAACTTCTAAAGATGAAAATGTGTCTGAAAAAATACATGGTATGGCATTAATAGCACATTACATGCTACAGAAGAAATGACCAGTTAATTTGAAGACAGCAGTAAAACTAAAGCACATACACACACAGACACACACAAGTAAGTGACTAAAAAAGAAATGAGCAGAGCCTTAGTAGCCTGTAGGACAAAATCAAGTGATCCAAATATACCTTTAATTGAAGTCCCTGAAAAAAGATCGGGATAGGGAAGCAGAAATATGTCTAAAGAAACAATGACTGAAAATAATTCCAACTATGGTAGAAACCGTAAACCGACATATCCAAGAAATTCCATGAACCACATGTAGAATAAACACAACGAAAACCACATCAAGACTCATCATAATCGAATTGCTGGAAAGGAGAATGCAGAACAAATCTTAAAAGTGGTTAGAGGAAAAAAGTCCCATTTTATTAAAAATAGCAGAGACTAATGACTAGAGATTTCTTGCCTGAAACTGTGCACGCCAGAAGATAGTGGAGCAACATCTTTAAAATGCTGAAGTAAATACAATCAACGTGGAATTCTGTATCCATTTAAAATATTTTTCAAAAATGAAGTTAAAATAAAACCTCTGAGGCACATAAGAGCTGAGAGTATTTGTTAGTAACAGACTTGCATTTCACAAAATGGTAAAGGAAATTCTTTAGACTTAAGGAAAATAATACCAGGTGGAAACGTGGGTCTACACAAAGTGGTAAATACATGGATATATGGCTTTCTCCCTCCTTTTTTGGTCTGTTTTCTTCATTTAAAAGATAATTGAAGGAGGATTCTGGAAAGATGGTGAAGTAAGAAACACCAGGAATCTGTCCCTACCTAGACAGTAACTGCATTGGCAGAATTTGTCTGTAACTAATTTGGAACTCTGGAGTCTTGAGGGCTTTCAAGTTCCAGGGGAAGACTTAAAAGGTAAATTGTAGTTAATTTTGGTCAATTTCAGCTCCTAGACCAGTATCCACCCCCAGCTTCAGTCACATGGCAGGCAGTTGTATATTTGTTCCAGAAACAGCTTACTAGCAGCTTGCAGGAGCCAAGGTGGACTAAAAGGACCTTGTCCTCCAACTTCCAGGGACTTGGTGCTCTGATTGTTAATTGTTTCTTCTGATCACACAGAGGCAGACAGCATCTCCCCCTGTTGTTGCAAGCCAGCACCTCCCTCCACCCACTAAGTGATTTCCAGGGGACTTAGAGTGCCTCTGCTCTTCCTCACCCTCCCATTCCCCAATCCCCTTCATTTTCCCTCTTTTCCCCTTTTTGGGAGCCAGATATTACAGACTAAGACCTTAAAAATAACTGCATCTGTGGGGAAAATTGTTAAGTAATAGTGCATGCCCAGGAAAAAGGCTCAGAAGAAACCTGAGAGCTTAAGTTTACACCTCAGGCTCATCCTTGGCAGAAACAGTTTACAATAATCAACAAAAGAAAAACAATAAACAAAAAAAAATAGTAAAAACAAGAAAATCCTGGGGAAGGGGAAAAATCTGATTCCCAGAGTAACTATGTTCTTAAATTTAATGGAAAACATTAATATAAACATCCAAGAAGCTTAATGAACTCTAAATAAAATGAACTTAGACCCACATAGAGACACATCATCACATTTTTCAAAGACAGAGAATCGAGTCATCATATATATAAGGGATCCTCAATAAGAGTATGAGCAGATTTCTCATTAGAGACTTTGGCGTGCAGAAGGCAAAGTACTAAAAGAGTCATATGGTCCACCAAGAATCCTATATTTGTCAAAATTGCCTTCAGAAGTGTTTTTTGGTTTAGTTTAAATATATTGAATAGAAAGGAAAAAATAGGCCATTTATGTGTAATACATCAGCATCTAAAGTCAAAGTCACTGACTTTTAAAAAAAGTGAGAAAGAAATAAGGATACTCCCAGATAAACAAAAGCTGGAGTTTGTTATGATTAGATTTGCCCTGCAAATATTTTAAAAAGTAGAGTGTTCTCTATGGAAAGCTCAAGCTACATTAAGTGAATAAAACAAGATACAAAAAGAAAAAATTAAAGCAAGATAATATATTTTTGGGGTTATAGCATATGTGAAAATTAAAATATATGACAACACAAAAGGTATAATGGGGGAAATAGACATATACTTAGAAGAGTTCTTACATCATACCTAGGTGTTACTATATTATTTGAAGGGACACTGTGGTAAGGTAGATGCATATTGTTGATTTAACCCCAAAGTAGCACCACAAAGATTCCGATTGAACAGCAGAGACTATCTGCCTTTTATATGTATATGTGCTGTTTTTTGCATATGTTTCCTTGTTAAATTGACCCCTTTGTCATTATGAAATGTCTCTTTATCCCTGATAATATTCCTTTTCCTGAAATCAGCTTTGTCTGATATTAATACAGCCACTCCAGCCTTCTTATCATCTTTTTCCATCCTTTTACTTTTAACCTGAGATTTTATATTTAAAGTGGGCTTCTTATTCACATCATATAGTTGGTTTTTGTCCAGACTTGCTTTTATCCAGACTGATAACCTCTTCCTTTTAAATTGGAATCTTTATGTTATTTTCACTTAATATTAATTATTGAGGTGTTTGGGTTTAAGCCTACCATCTTGCTATTTGTTTTCTGTTTGTCCCATTCTTTGTTACTTTTTTCCTTTGTTTCCTAGTGCTTTTTTTTGTATTGTTTTATTCATCATTTATATAACTTTAGTATTCCATTTTATTTATTTGTATTTCTTGATATATATATCTTGAATATATATACATATTAACCTAAATACATAAAGTAAAAACTAATAGCTCTAAACAGAAATAGACATATTCATAATTACAGCTGGATATTTCTCAGTAATAGTAAATAGAAAATCAGTAAGGAGCTAGAACAGGAGTTGACAAACTCTGACCTGTGGGACAAATCCATTCCATTGTCCATTTTTGTATTATCCATGAGCTGAAACTGGTTTTTACATTTTTAAATGATGAAAAAAAAAATGAAATACAATATTTTGTGATATGTGAAATTTATATGAAATTCAAATTTCAGTGTCCATACATAAAATTTTATGTGAACACAGTCACATATTAACTATGACTTCTTTCATGCAACAACTGCAGAGATGAATAGTTGTGACAGAGATTGTATAGCCCAGAAAGTGTAAAATATTTATGTGGCCCTTTAAGAAAAGTTTGTAAATCCCTCAATATAGAAATTTTCAACACCTATGGAGCAGTCTTCCCAGCACCATCAGAATACATACTCTTCAAGTTCACATGAAATAGTCGCCAAGATAGGCTACATGCTGGGTCCTAAAACAAGTCTCAATGAATTTGAATGCATTAAAATTATATAGAGTTCTTTCACTTCATGAAAATTATGTTAAAAGTCAAAAAAGTGTAATCCTCAGTTATTTGGGTAAAAAATCTCCAATTATTTAAAAGAAGTAATAGTTAACCCATTGTTCAAATAAGTCCTAAGAGAAATAAAAATGAAAATGCAACTTAATAAAAGTTTGAGGGTTTACCTAGAGCCATTCTTAGAAGGAAATTTACAGCTTTAAATGTTTATATACAAAAGAAAAAAGAGTCTGAAAGGTGCCATCTAGGCATAACGTTAAGAAGAGCAAGTTAAACCACAAGTAAATAGAAGGAAGAAAATATTAAGAATGACAGCAAAAATCAATAACATAGAAAACAAATTGCAGAGAAAAATTAATGAAACCAATAGCTGTTTTTTAAAAATAGATCAATAAAATTAATAAGTCTCTAGGTAAACAAGAAAACAAGGGACAGAAATTACCAATATGAAGAATGATCCTGTAGATACCAAAAGGATGTTATTATGGACTGAATGTGTACCCCCAGAATTCATATGTTTAAGCCCTAACCCCCAGTGTGATGGGTATTTGGAGATAGAGCCTTTGGGGTAAGGCCCTTGTGATGGGATTAGTGTCCTTCTAAGAAGAGATACCAGAGAGCTTGCTTTTCCCTACAACCTTGCTTTGCAAGGACACTGAGAAGGTGGCTGGCTGTAAGCTAGGAAAAGAGTCCTCATTAGAAAGTGACCATGCTGGCACCCTGATTTTGGACTTCTAGTCTCCAGAACTAAGAAAGTAAATTTTTCTTGTTTAAGCCAGTGTGTCTGTCTGTCATACTTTATTACAGTGTTCTGAGCAGGCTATGAGAGATAATAAGCAAATATTATGAACAATTTTCAGCCATAAATTTGACAATTGAGATGAAGTAGACAAATTCCTTGGCACAAAAGGAATAAAAACCCAAATAGCCCTATACCTGTTTAAAAATCAAACTGATAATTAAAAATTCCAGGCCAATGACTTTATTTGTGAATTCTATCATTTAGGGAAGGAGTAACACCAGTGCTACACAAACTCAGAATATAGAAGAGGAGAGAACACTTCCAGTTCATTTAATGAGATTAGTATTACTCTCATGCCAGACAGAGAAAAACTATAGATTAATATCCCTCATGAATATGGACACAAAAATATTTAGCAGGATATTAAACTCAGGTGTATATGTGTATGTGGAGAGAAAGATGTTATATCATGACCAAATATGGTTTATTCCAAAAATACAAAGTGGTGTAACTTTTTAAAATAAGCATAATATACTATTATTAACAAAATTAAAGAGAAAAACCTTCATCTTAATATATCCAGAAAAGACATTTGAGAACATTCAATTCCTGTTTATGATAAAATCCTCAACTAGGAATAGAAGGGAACATTTTCAACCTGACAAAGGTATGAAACTGCAACAAACATTGTACTTAACTGGTGTAAAACAGAGCTTTCCTCTGAAATCAGGAACAATGCTTGATTCCTAGGTTCATTGTTTCTGTTCAACTTTGTACAAGAAGTTCTAGCCAGTTCAGTAAAGGTAGAGTAAGAAATAAAAGGCATACAGATAGGAAAATAAGAAATAAAGCTGCATATGTAGAAAATTATAAAGAAATTAGTAAGAATTTAATTTTTGCAGGATACAGGATCAACATACCAAAACCAGTTATATTTCTATATAATATTCAATGATTATTTGGAATATGAAAGTTTTAAATAATACTTTAAAGTGCTAAGGAATATTCAAAGTGCTAAAACAATAAAACTGTCAACCAAGAATCCTATATTCAACAAAATTGCCATCAAAAGTGTTTTTTAGTTTAAGTAATGGAATAGAGAAAAAAATTAGACCATTTTTGTGTAACGCATCAGATTCTAAAGTCAAGTCACTGACATAAAAAAAGTCAAATTGCATACTTAATAATTTTGATAAATGCATCAAAATAGGTACAAGACCATTACACTGAAAACCATAGAATGTTGCTGAGAGAAATTAAAGAAGGCCTAAATAAATGGAGAGAGATACATAATGTATTGTTTGGATGATTCAAAATTATTAGATGTGACTTCTCCCAGATAAGTACCTGATTTCAAAATACTTCAAAGCTATAGTAATGAAGACACGTGCGCTGAGTGGCAAATCAGAGAGGTAAAGCTAAATTGAGGAGTTAGGGGTTTTGGAGGGATTGACTGCAAAAGAGCACTGGGAACTTTTGGGAATGATGGAAGTGTTCTGCATCTTTTGTGGTCATTATTATATGTATTTGTCAAAAGTTGTCAAACTCTGCATTTAAAACGTGGGTAGATTTTATTTTATCTACATATACCCTGATAAAGTTGAATTTGTAAAAGAATCTATATTTATAGTATAGTTTTCCTGGTAGGTTCCTCCTGTTTCTTTTTCTTTCCCGTTGTGCCATGTTTCAAGAGCTTCATAGTACTTTTTTTAAATTAAAGTATCATTCATATACAATCTTATGTTGGGTTCACATATACAACACAGTGGTTCAGCAGTTACCCTTATTATTAAATCCTTACCCCTTCTAGTGTGGTTACTGTCTGTCAACATAGGAAGATGTTACAGATTCCATGACTATATTCTCCATGCTGTACTATTATCCCCATGACAAACTTACATTGTTATTGCGAATTATTGTGCCCTTTTATCCCCTTTACCCTCCCCCTACCTCGACCACGCTGGCCCAAGCCCTTCCCCTTGGTAACCATTAATCACTTCTCAGTGTCTATGAGTCTATTGCTATTATGTTCCTTCTGTTTTGCTTTGTTTTTTTTTTAATACTTTATTTTGGTATCATTAATCTACAATTATATGTGCAATATTATGGTTATTAAACTACCCCCTTCATCAGGTCCCCCCCACCAACCCGATTACAGTCACTGTCCATCAGCGTAGTGAGATGCTATAGAATCACTACTTGTCTTCTCTGAGTTGTACAGCCCTCCCCATGCCGCCCCCCAACATTACGTCTGCTAATCGTAATGCCCCTTTTTCCCTCTTATCCCTCCCTGCCCACCCATCTTTCCCAGTCCCTTTCTCTTTGGTAACTATTAGTCCGTTTTGGGGTTCTGTCAGTCTGCTGCTGTTTTGTTCTTTCAGTCTTTTTCTTTGTTCTTATACTCCACAGATGAGTGAAATCATTTGATACTTGTCTTTTTCGGCTTGGCTTATATCACTGAGCATAATACCCTCTAGCTCCATCCATGTTGTTGCAAATGGTAGGATTTGTTTTCTTCTTATGGCTGAATAATATTCCATTGTGTATATGTACCACATCTTCTTTATCCATTCATCTACTGATGGACACTTAGGTTGCTTCCATTTCTTGGCTATTGTAAATAGTGCTGCGATAAACATAGGGGTGCATCTGTCTTTTTCAAATTGGGCTGCTGCATCCTTAGGGTAAATTCCTAGGAGTGGAATTCCTGGGTCAAATGGTATTTCTATTTTGAGTTTTTTTGAGGAACCTCCATACTGCTTTCCACAATGGTTGAACTAATTTGCATTCCCACCAGCAGTGTAGGAGGGTTCCCTTTTCTCCACATCCTCGCCAACATTTGTTGTTGTTTGTGTTTTGGATGTTGGCCATCCTCACTAGTGTGAGGTGATAGCTCATTGTGGTTTTAATCTGCATTTCTCTGATGATTAGCAATGTGGAGCATCTTTTCATGTGCCTGTTGGCCATCTGAATTTCTTCTTTAGAGAAGTGTCTATTCATGTCCTCTGCCCATTTCTTAATTGGATTATTTGTTTTTTGCTTATTAAGGTGCTTGAGTTCTTTATACATTTTGGATGTCAACCCTTTATCAGATACGTCATTTATGAATATATTCTCCCATACTGTAGGATGTCTTTTTGTTCTACTGATGGTGTCCTTTGCTGTACAGAAGCTTTTCAGCTTGATATACTCCCACTTGTTCATTTTTGCTTTTGTTTCCCTTGCCCGGGGAGATATGTTCATGAAGAAGTTGCTCATGTTTATGTCCAAGAGATTTTTGCCTATGTTTTTTTCTAAGAGTTTTATGGTTTCATGACTTACATTCAGGTCTTTGATCCACCTTGAGTTTACCTTTGTGTATGGGGCTAGACAGTAGTCCAGTTTCATTCTCTTATATGTAGCTGTCCAGTTTTTCCAACACCAGCTGCTGAAGAGGCTGTCATCTCCCCATTGTATATCTAAGGCTCCTTTATCAAATATTAATTGACTGTATATGTTTGGGTTAATGTTTGGATTTTCTATTCCAGCAACAGATACCTGTGTGTTAATTTTTTATCCTGCAACTTTGCTGAATTCAGATATTAGTTCTAGTAGTTTTGGAGTGGAGTCCTTAGGGTTTTTTATGTACAGAATCATGTCATCTGCAAATAGTGACCATTTGACTTCTTCTTTACCAATCTGGATGCCTTGTATGTCTTTGTTTTTTCTGATTGCCGTGGCTAGGACCTCCAGTACTATGCTGAATAACAGTGAAGAGACTGGGCATCCCTGTCTTGTTCCCGACCTTAGATGAAAAGCTTTCAGCTTCTCGCCGTTAAGTATGATGTTAGCTGTGGGTTTGTCATATGGCCTTTATGATGTTGAGGTACTTGCCGTCTATACGATTTTGTTGAGAGTTTTAATCATGAATGGATGCTGAATTTTGTCAAATGCCTTTTCAGCATGTATGGAGATGATCATGTGGTTTTTGTTCTTCTTTTTGTTGATGTGGTGTATGATGTTGATGGATTTTCGAATGTTGTACCATCCTTGCATCCCTGGGATGAATCCCACTTGATCATGGTGTATGATCTTCTTGATGTATTTTTGAATTCGGTTTGCTAATATTTTGTTGAGTATTTTTGCATCTACATTCATCAGGGATATTAGTCTGTAATTTTCTTTTTTGGTGAGGTCTTTGCCCGGTTTTGGTGTTAGAGTGATGCTGGGTTCATAGAATGAGTTTGGAGGTATTCCCTCCTCTTCTATTTTTTGGAAAACTTTAAGGAGAATCGGTGTTATTTCTTCTCTATATGTCTGGTAGAATTCAGAGGTGAATCTGTCAGGTCTGGGGGTTTTGTTCTTGGATAGTTTTTTGATTACCGATTCAATTTCGTTGCTGGTGATTGGTCTGTTTAGTTTTTCTGTTTCTTGCTTGGTCAGTCTTGGGAGGTTGTATTTTTCTAAGAAGTTGTCCATTTCTTCTATGTTTTCCAGCTTGTTAGCATATAGATTCTCATAATATTCTCTTATAATCCTTTGTATTTCTGTGGGGTCCGTCGTTATTTTTCCTTTCTCATTTCTGATTGTGTTTATGTGTGTAGATTCTCTTTTTCTCTTAATGAGTCTGGCTAGGGGTTTATCTATTTTGTTTATTTTTTCAAAGAACCAGCTCTTGGTTTCATTGATTTTTTTTCTATTGTGTTATTCTTCTCAATTTTATTTATTTTTTCTCTGATCTTTATTATGTCCCTCCTTCTGGTGACTTTGGGCCTCATTTGTTCTTCTTTTTCCAATTTCAGTAATTGTGTCTTTAGACTATTCATTTGTGATTGTTCTTCCTTCTTTAAATAGGCCTGGATTGCAATATACTTTCCTCTTAGAACTGCCTTTGCTGCGTCCCACAGAAGTTGTGGCTTTGTGTTGTTGTTGTCATTAGTCTCCATATATTCTTTGATTTCTGTTTTGATTTGGTCGTTAACCTATTGATTAATTAGGAGAATGTTGTCAAGTTTCCATGTATTTGTAAGCCTTTTTGATTTCTTTCTAAAATTTATTTCTAGTTTTATACCTTTCTGATCTGAGAAGTTGGTTGGTAGGTTTGAATTTACTGAGGTTCTTTTTGTGGCCTAGTATGTGGTCTATTCTGGAAAATGTTCCATGTGCACTTGAGAAGAATGTGTATCCTGCTGCTTTTGGGTGCAGAGTTCTGTAGATGTCTATTAGGTCCATCTGTTCTAGTGTGTTGTTCACTGCCTCTGTGTCTTTACTTATTTTCTGTCTGGTTGATCAGTCCTTTGGAGTGAGTGGTGTGTTGAAGTCTGCTAAAATGAATGCATTGCTGTCTATTTCCTCCTTTAATTTTGTTAGTATTTGTTTCACATATGCTGGCACTCCTGTGTTGGGTGCATATATATTTATAATGATTATATCTTCTTATTGGACTGGCCCCTTTATCATTATGTAATGTCCTTCTTTATCTCTTGCTACTTTCTTCGTTTTGAAGTCTGTTTTGTCTGATACAAGTACTGCCACACTTGCTTTTTTCTCTTTGTTATTTGCATGAAATATCTTTTTCCATCCCTTCACTTTTAGTCTGTGTATATCTTTGGGTTTGAGGTGAGTCTCTTGTAAGCAGCATATAGATGGGTCTTGCTTTTTTATCCATTCTGTTACTCTGTGTCTTTTGATTGGTGCATTCAGTCCATTTACATTTAAGGTGTTTATTGATAGATATGTACTTATTGCCATTGCTGGCTTTAGATTCGTGGTTACCAAAGGTTCAAGGGTTGCTTCTTTACTATCTGACAATCTAACTTAACTTTCTTGTTAAGTTATTGTAAACAATGTCTGATGTTTCTTTATTTCTCTCCCTTCTCATTCTTCCTCCTCCATTCTTTATATACTAGGTGTTTTATTCTTTGCCTTTAGTTAGTGTTTGGATGGTCTGCTTTCTTTGCTATGATTTTATTTTCTCTGGTGACGTCTTTTTAGCCTTAGGAGTGCTTCCCTCTAGAGCAGTCCATTTAAGATATCCTGTAGTGGTGGCTTATGAGAGGCAAACTCTCTCAACTTTCGTTTGTCTGGAAATTGTTTAATCCCTCTGTCATATTTAAATGATAGTCATGCTGGATACAATATTCTTGGTTTGAGGCCCTTCTGTTTTGTTACGTTAAATATCTCATGCCATTCTCTTCTGGCCTGTAAGGTTTCTGCAGAGAAGTCTGATGATAGTCTGATGGGTTTTCCTTTGTAGGTGATCTTTTTTCTCTCTCTGGCTGCCTTTAATACCCTGTCTTTATCTTTGATCTTTGCCATTTTTATTATTATATGTCTTGGTGTTGTCTTCCTTGGGTCCCTTGTGTTGGGAGATCTGTGGGCTTCAGTGGACTGCGAGACTATTTCCTTCCCCAGTGTGGGAAAGTTTTCAGCAATTATTTCTTCAAAGACACTTTCTATCCCTTTTTCTCTCTCTTCTTCCTCTCGTACTCCTATAATGCGAATATTATTCCGTTTGTATTGTTCACACAGTTCTCTTAATATTCTTTCATTCCTAGAGATTCTTTTATCTCTCTCTGCCTCAGCTTCTCTGTATTCCTGTTCTCTGATTTCTATTCCATTAACAGTCTCTTGCATCTCATCCAGTCTGCTGTTGAGCCCGTCGATCGCTTGTCTGATTTCTGCATTGTCTTTCCTCACTTCCCTCACTTCCTCCCTCAACTCTTGCACATTTCTCTGTAGGTCCATCAGCATGGTTATGACTTTTGTTCTGAATTCTTTTTCAGGAAGACTGTGCATTTCCATCCCTTCAGGCTCCCTCTCTGGGGTTGTCTGGTTGATCTTAGTCTGCACCATATTCCTCTGTCTTTTCATGACTATAGAAGTGGTCACTGGTAGTTGCCACGTATGTCAGTTGGGTTCTTTAAGACTTTAAAAAGAAAGGAAAAAGGCCAAAAAGAAAAAAGAAAAGAAAAAGAGAAGAAAAAACAAAACAAAACAAAAAAATGCCTACCGGGAGTAGAGTCTGTGGGGATGCTGTAGGTGGCGCTGTTGCTCCACTGTTCTGCAGCCGTGGCCGCGCCCCTCCGCAGGGCCCTTAATAGCTCTACCTCGTGGGGTGCCAAGTCCTCTCAGGTGTAGCTCCACGCTGTGCGCTTTCCTGTGTATTCTCGTCTCTCTTTTAGGAATAGTTGTATTTGCTGTATTTTCATAGATATGTATAGTTTTGGGAGGAGATTTCTGCCGCCCTGCTCATGCTGCCATCTTCCCCGGTTCCTCCAGTTTTAAGATGGGAATATGCATTTTTAAAAACCCTCTTCTATTTATCCATATTGGAAAATGACCAGTATATTAGTAGGCATTCTATAGTTTTCAATGTATTCAACAAAATACAAGATTTGTACTAGCTAAGTGTTTTTTTAATTAAAGCATCATTGATCTACAGTCTTACGTTAGTTTCAAACACACAACACAGTGATTCAACATTTACCCATATTATCAAGTCCTCATCCCTTCCAGTGTAGTCACTGCCCTTCAGTGCAGTAAAACGTTACAGATCATTAACTGTATTCTCCATGCTGTACTATCATCCTTGTGACCAACCTATACTGTGATTGTGAATTATTGTGCCCCTTAATCCCCTTTCCCTTCCCCCTTCGTAAACACTAGTCCCTTCTCGGTGTCTATGAGTCTACTCCTATTTTGTTCCTCCTGTTTTTTAGTTAATAAATGATTTAGTTAAATAAATCATTTAATCTTTTTGTACAGAGAATAATTCTTCAAAGTTGTGTATTCAAAGCATTAGAATTTCCTTGTGTCCTGTTGACTTCTAATAAATTATGGTCATGATTGCTTATGTATGTTTTCCATTTTTAGATTGTTATATTTCTCAAGTACTTATATACAACTTTTTCGGTCATCTAGATAAGTCTTATATTTTTAGATTTCATAGAGTAATACAATTTTCAGTGATTTTTGAGCAATGTCTTAATTGTGCAAAGTAAGCACATTAAGAGAAAAAACTGTCTCCTACAATTATTTTAATACTGAAAAAGAGAAAGCACATAATTTCCAGGTAAAACTTCTTAAGAAAATCTAGACATATTCATCACCGTGTACTAGGCATTACACCCAACATTTAAATACATTATCTGACTGTATTTTCAAGTTAGCTGTGTTACTATACTCATTTTATGGAAGAATCTGAGGCTCAGGCATGTCACGTAACTTGCCCAGAATAAGAAGTCTGATTTTATTGACTATGCTCTTAACAAAGCTCAGGTACTTTTATGATACAGAACAATTAACATACTAAAATGGTGATTTATAATTGCACATTTCTTGATGAAAATTTGTCACCTTTATTTGATAGTGCAACATCAACTCAGCTGTGTAGGTGTTTTGTTTTTTCTCGCATGTAGTTTTATATTAAAGAAACAACTTTCTTAATATTCTTTCATTCATTTTGGAATATCCTGGGTAAACTGATTCTAGCCTCTTGCCTTTAGATTGTGTTTTCAGTCTTTAACACTTTGTGCTTGTTAGGAAACCATAAGGTGGTGGTGTAGTTGTCTAGCCTACAGGGAGGGTGCAGAAAGGCACTCCATGCCCAGTTTTCACTCCTATCCAGGACATGATGTTTGGTGTTTTAATCTAGTGACAATGTTATAATGATCCACATAAACCTGAACATACTTTGAAAATTCATGTCAGCATCAAGTTACTTACTTTTTTCTAGGAATGGTAACACACGTTGAGATGTCTGCGGTAAGAAAAATTACCTTTAAACTTTACTTGAAATAATGCGTTTTTTCACTTTCTGTGTATAGAAATAAATCATTTAATCTTGGAAGCCCTGTCTCTTCATTTGTTCAAACTAGTAAGATTTAACTCAGTATATTTTTACATGTTAATTCAAATGAGGCAGTGTAAGTGAAAACAGTGAATGAATACCAGAAATTAGAAAAGTAGTTGGAAGCCTGTCAGGGTTTTTAGTTTTTAGAGCAGGATAATGACATGAAACACTGTTTTAGTTAGGTTGACATGATGTTGGATCTGAGTTGTGGTAGTGGGGGTGGGGTGAGAAAGGGAGGAAGGGAGTAGAAGGGGAAATGATCACAGAGTTTGAGACATTGAGAATAGAGATGAAAATATAACCTGTCATTTTGAAGGGACAAATCAATGTTTCATGGTGATTGATGAGAAAAAGGAGAACTTCTTGGCTCCCAGATGAATTCCCAATAAATACTTGACTGCTTATTTTTTCCACGATCTGGCCTAGGCATTTGCTGTGGGCCACAGACTTGTAAGGACCGCTAGGAATCGCTGGTTTTTTGGGTCTGGGTAGGGTGTTGCCTGCATTCATGAATGTAGAGAATTTGGGACCAAGTGCTAGTTTGGGTATTAAGTCAACCTATTCACCTGTAAGCAAGTTGAGTTCTATGCCACAGATATGGGTACAAAATATTGTCATGTAATTTTTCTGTGGTCCTCATGAAATTTGTTTATTTAGGATTATAGGCATCTGATTGTGAAGTTCCATTGATGTTTTAAAAAATGATAATTTTGGACATTTGGAAAGGTTATATTTTTCCTCCCAATAATGCCAAGTATGGCACTATATAGCATTAAAAAAACTAATGGAACTTTTGGCTTTCAGGTAACTTTCATTCAGTCTTACATGTTAGTGTTTCTTTGGAAAAAAATATTTCTGAATCTTATGTACTTATATTTGAGTATTCATTACAGGCTTGTCAGTTCTCTAGTTATTGTCGGTCTTAAAACAATAGAATTTAAGTAAAATTTAGCTGTGAGCTGAGATGATGAATTCTTTTATTTTATAGTAGTGGTTCTCAAACTTTAGGTTGCATTAGAATCATCTGGAGGGCTTGTTAAGTTTCTGATTCAGTTGGGTGGAGGTGGGGGGCTGAACATCTTCATTTTCAACAAGATGATTGTGTTAAGAACTAATGTAATATAATAAGGAATTAAGATTATTCTAGGGAAACCACAATTCAGCTTCTAAAAAATACTTTAAAGAATACATAATGCCTAAGAAATAAACTTAATGTTCATAAACTACAGCTCAAATCCAAATCCCCTTAGAATATGATAAATGTAAAATTTATAGTCTTTTCCCAATTTTACTATTATTTATTTAGCAATAGAACAAACTAGAAAAAAATGAAAAAGACATAAAAGACATATTGTTCTCTATTCCCAACAAATAGTTGACTATTTAAAGGTATTTAGTATGTAATTCATTTACCCAATACTTTTTAGTGAATTTAAAAATCAGATTTCACATTTTAAAAAAATCTGTTACTTGCTTTGAAAAACCAAAAACCCCATTCACTGAAAGTGGATGGGTTTATGTTCCATTGTCCTCTCCTCTCCTACCATTAGCCCCATAGCTATCTGAATAAACCTGAAACTCTTAGAGGAGCAAATGTGACAATGTGGTTACGTAGTATGGCAACCCAAATTAGTTTCAGTAATTTAAAAAAAAATCTTATATTTTTTAGCTAATGGGAATGACAACAAGAAATTTAAAGGAGATAGACCTCCCTGTTCGCCTTCCCGTGTTCTCCATCTTCGCAAAATTCCAAGTGATGTCACCGAAGCAGAGGTCATATCATTAGGTCTACCATTTGGCAAAGTAACTAATCTTTTGATGTTGAAAGGAAAAAGCCAGGTATGTAATATTTAAAGATTGACCCACAGTGATTATCTCTGGGTGTTAGTGTTTAAGATGATTTTTATTTTCTTGGTCTTCACTGCATTTTCTAAATTGCATTCTGTTTACGTAAAGTAGTTTTTAAAATAGAATTTGTTTATGACAGGAAACAACAGTCAAAAATATTAACACAGGAAAGGGTGATCTCTTATTCAGTAACTTGTCCTTTTCCTCCTTAACAAAAAACATTTTATATTCTTAAAATAGTTTATGATTTTATCCTGTGATTGTCAGAAGACTGTGAATAGAGAAATAAGACAAATTATAGCTCATTTGGCAAATTAAAAAACATTTATTTTCAAAAGCCTATAGGGAAATTAATGTATTTTAGTTGTAGAATTAATATGTAGCTTCTTTAATCGAAAGAGACTGTAAGAGGTCTTCATTTAAGAAGTTAGTAGTTTTTTCTTAAGATGAAAAAGGAAACCTGCTTTGGTGATAACCATGACAGAAATATAATACTTGTGATATTGATTTGAATAATTGCATGCTTTCTTGTTCCAACCCAGACCCCACTGGGATGAATTCTTTAGTTCTTTTCTACTTTTTGGTTGTCCTGAAAATCTTTTACTCTGAGCATTGCCTAAAAGAAGAGGACAACAAATCTATGCTCAGACGTTTTTGTCATTGTGATAAGTCCCTGATATTCTTAAGCTTTTTGTAAGTAATAAGTTTAAGAAACACACAAGTATATTTATAAATAGATTGATTAGCATTGAACATGGAAGAGATTGGATGATGTATGATTCAGACCCCTATCTTTAGTAAACTGTTTTATTAACATCCCCATTTATTTCAGATGGAGTTACTAAGATCTGGAAAAGTTAAGCAGTATTGTCTTAGTATTAAGCTTTTGTGTTTACACATTTATCATATCTTTTGAAGATCATGCATGCACTTAGATCTTATTTTTAACACAGTTGCCACTATTTAGAATAGTATGGTTTGCATGGTTTGAAAAGCGCTAACATGGCCATATCTATGGCTATGTGATCTCTAACAGTCATGTATCACATATGTTATCATGGTGATTGTCTTGTACATTGTATCAAATGTCTGTGAAAGGCAGTAGGGAAGTCACAATTTCCTCTGTATCTACAGTTGGTTCTAGGTTTATATTTATCTGTACTGTTTTATTAATTGCTTCTCTTTTGATCATAAGCCCCATTTAGAAAATAATCTTGTTAGTAATATAGTTCCTCAAGAGATTCTGATGTTAGTCACTAGAACAAGTTGTAGGTATATTCTTTCCCTTTGTACATGGAAGTGGAGTGTTGAAGGCAGAGTGGGGTTATTTTCACCAGCCTTTCTTTGGGTAGTGACTTAGATTTGCTTTCCATCCCACATTATAAAAATTGATCCCTTTCATGTGATACTTTGAAAAAACAAATAATTCCTTTATTGGACTCCATTTTGGAAAAAAATATTTTTACTTACAAATTTTTAGGTTGTATATATACTTTCAGGAAAAACTTGCTATGACAAGAGTGATGTATACTCCCAAGACATTTTGTAGCTTTTCCTCTGTGTGACTAATTTTAGACATTGAGTTAGTTCTTAACATTTAGTAAGGAATTTGCAGAAAGGTACTTGCCCCATTTAGTGAATATTATTAGGATATCATTTACAAATTCTTGTTGAACAGATGATTGAAACCAAATAGTTAGGAGATACTGTCATAGCTATTTTTGTTAACTTGATCATTTTTATCCTCTTTTCTTAGAAAAAGCATATTACTGATTGGGTAAAAGGGGTAGTGTCTGTAAAGTGCAACATGGACATTTATACCTTTTAGATAGAGTGAATGATTCAAAGTCTTATTTCTTGAAAATAGTGGAATTTTGTTTGTTTATTTTGGAACAGTTAGTTAATGGTATCTGATCCATTGTCATGTGGCTAACATCACTACATAGAATATTGTTAATTGAATTGAAGCACTTAATTCAGTTGGGACACTTGACAAATACAGTTAAGCATCTTATTCAACATTTGTCAAGTTAATATTCCTTTACTAGAATATTTTCTGAATGGGAATTCTTGGCAGTTAAGGTAACCATAAACAAAGAAACAGTTTGATTTATAGATATTTGCCACTTTCTGTGTTCAGTAAATTTTTTTAATATTTATTTTACAAATAAATTGTAAATGTTTTATACATAATTTGAAGTGGTTACTATATGCTTGCTAATTAAATGCTCTATTATAGTAAAAAGATTGAATTGTCTAACAAGAAATTTGTGTTCAGTTGGGTCAAGGGTTCTTCCTGCATTTTAAATTGAGATCTTAAGGTAATTCTGAAGGCTCAGAATGCTTAGTACAAATCTGTATTTTATCTTCTTAATTAACCAGTAAGATAGGGTGTCAAAACCTAATCACCTTAAAGCTCTAGAAGTATTCTGTTCCTATTACAGGTGTCCTGACAGAAGCTGTAAATACCATAAGACATAAATACCAAGGAGCTTCTTCCATCTCAGCTCTGCCTATGTTATTCTTCAAATATCTAATATTACTAAATGATTACAGATGTTAAAAAACAAAATTCAATTGAGTTAAATTTACAGATCTTAATTGGCTTAATGAATGACAGCATCCCCTCCATCTATCCCATTAGCAGGTAAAAAACAGCTCTAAAGAGCAATACAAAACAAAAGACTTTCACAGGCAGAAGGGGACAGGACAAGGAGTTTACTAGCAAAGAGTGGATTGTTTCAAGCAAGGTCATCTTTCTTTAGGGAATGGTGAGGGTCTATCTAGCTGGTAATTCCAGATTGACTGAAGAGAAGAGGATGAAACTGTAATTAAGTTGGGTACTAAGTGTTGGTTTGGTGACATGGGCTTAGCCCAAGTAACTCCATTTTGGGCCTGTTTTGGTTTTGTTTTGTTTTTTTAAACACAGATATTTTAAAAAGTCACTTGAAAGACTCAAGTCAATATTAATTTCAATTTTTCCGTTTCCCTAATTTGAACAATTGAGTCCTTGCACCTGCATGCCCTACTTAATCATATGCATAAATAGCTGTTCTTTAAAAAGGGAAAGGAGATCAAATTGTTATGTCCTGTCTCTGAGAATTTTTTAGGAAAGGACTATTACATCTCAATCCCTGAAAGCATCCGTTTACAATGGTGATGCACCCATGTATTCCTGCTTTTTTTTTTCAAATTTTAGAAACAACAGAAGTAAGAAGGACACTAAAAACCACATAAAATCATTTACTCATCTGGTGATATCCCAAGCCCATGTCCTTTATGGAATCCAGGTTTTCAGATATGTTTCCAATTAATGTCAATGATACACTTTGAAGCTAAAGTCTTTTCATCCCCTTGGGGGCAATATAATTTCTTTTGAGAATGCCAAAGTTTGGAGCAAGCTACAATGATAAAATAGTTCTTAGCTGTCTTTTAAAACATGAGCTTTCACTTAATGTTCTTGTGTTTATTGCAGGCTTTCTTGGAAATGGCTTCTGAGGAAGCTGCTGTTACTATGGTGAATTATTATACTCCTGTTACTCCTCACCTTCGAAGCCAGCCTGTTTTTATTCAGTATTCCAATCACAGAGAACTTAAGACTGACAATCTACCTAATCAAGCTGTAAGTATTATTAAAAAATAATTATAGAACATATAGTATAATAACTTAAAATTAATTTGCTATTTTTCAGAGGGGGAAAAATCTGTTTATTTTTTTCCTTAGGTTGCTTTAATAGTAAAGACTGCGTGTAAATTCTTACCCAAAGGCACATTAGAAAAAGAAAGTAGTGCCATTTAAAAATATGTTTGAAGTTACGATATTAGAATTGGTAGATATTTAGTTTTCCCTTGAAAATGTTTTCATGAGAAAAAAGGAAAAATTTATACCATTATATATCTCTTAAATCTCAGATCTAAAAGGAGCTTTAGAGGTCAACCCTTTCTTTTTACAGAGTATGTAACATTTATGTATTTAGAAGTCAACCACATTCTTTTCACAGAATATATAATAAAGACATTAAGAGGTTGTGACACTTCCATTGCAAAGTAACTGGATTTCAGATTATAAGAATTTGTATAAACATGTTCATTAAATGATTTTTGACTCTTCAAGATGAATGCAGAATGTAGACTATCCAGCGAGGGAAAGTTTTCAGCAATTATTTCTTCAAAGACACTTTCTATCCCTTTTTCTCTGTCTTCTTCCTCTGGTACTCCTATAATGCGAATATTGTTCCGTTTGGATTGGTCACACAGTTCTCTTAATATTCTTTCATTCCTAGAAATCCTTTTATCTCTGTCTGCCTCAGCTGCTCTGTACTCCTGTTCTCTGTTTTCTATTCCATTAACAGTCTCTCGCATCTCATCCATTCTGCTGTTAAGCCCGTCGATCGCTTGTCTGATTTCTGTATTGTCTTTCCTCAATTCCCTCACTTCCTCCCTCAGCTCTTGCACATTTCTCTGTAGGTCCATCAGCATGGTTATGACTTTTATTCTGAATTCTTTTTCAGGGAGGCTGTGCATTTCCATCCCTTCAGGCTTCCTCTCTGGGGTTGTCTGGTTGATTTTGGTCTGAACCATATTCCTCTGTCTTTTCATGGCTATAGAATTGGTCACTGATAGTTGCCACATATGTCAGCTGGGCTCTTTAAGACTTTAAAAAGAGAAGAAAAAAAAGAGAAAAAAAAAGAAGAAAAAAGAAAGAAAGAAAAAAAGAAAGAAAAGAAAAAACAAAAACAAAACAAAACAAAAAAAATGCCCACCGGACGTAGATTCTGTGGGAATGCTCTAGGTGGTGCTATTGCCCCACTATTCCACAGCTGTGACTGTGCCGCTCCGCAGGGCCCTTTATCGCTCTGGCAGGGGTGGGAACGAATAGGAGGCTGTTGATCTCAGTGAGAAGTGTTAAGTATGGCTACGCTTCCTCAGTCGCCAGCTAAGGCATCTGAAACTCCCCAGGACTCCCCGCCTGCTGGGCTGAGTGTGCTGGGGCGATCCGGCTCCTCCGCTGGGCTCCTGTCTCTTTAAGACCGCTGAGGAAAGCGCGCACTTTTTTTTTCCATCCTGTAGCCGGCTGCAAGCACCCTGGCGCGTTCCCCGCTCAGATCCTGCCCCTCTGTCTCTCCAATCTCCGCTGCACTGCGCAATGTGGGTCAGCGCTCCCCGCGCAGATCACCGGGGCTGGCTACTTCGCGGGGTGTACTTCCACTCCCTCCTGGCTCTGAATCCTCTCCTCCCACTGGTGCGCTGGGGTGGGGGAGTGCTCGGGTCCCGCCGGGTCGCAGCTCCGTATCTTACCCGCCTCTTGGGGTGCTGAGTCCTCTCGGGTGTAGCTGCACGCTGTGCGCTTTCCTGTGTTTTCTCGTCTCTCTTTTAGGAATAGATGTATTTTCTGTGTTTTCGTAGATAAATATAGTGTTGGGAGGAGATTTCTGCTGCCCTGCTCACACCGCCATCTTCCCGGAAGTCTTCTCAACATTTCTTACCTCATTTTCCAGTTCTTATTTTGATACAGTTCAGGATGAATCTTCTGTCTCTCCAGGTTGGTTTTTTAGTAGTTAAAATAATAACTTAAAGTTACTTAGGGGCAGAAAACATTTATCCACAAAGCAAGTACATTTAAGAAAGGGTTTTTTTAATTATCTTAAGAGCGTATTTGGCCCCAGCTCTTGTTCTAGGCAAAATAACTCCTCCAGCTCATTGATTCTGTCTTGAAAGTCATTATAATACAAGCTGCTGAATTTAAATTTAAATTTAATTTAAACTACCATTTTCAAAACTATTTTCAAAAACAGTGACATTTCCTGCATAAAATCCTTAACTTGTTCTAAGAGATATTAATGGCATATAATAAACTGTATAAATTTAAGACTAAAATGTTAGATATTTAAAATAGTATGTAGACTTTTTATATTTTTGAAAAAGTACTTTATAAATAGGATACATGCTCGTGGTAAAACATTGAAATAATCCAGAAAAGTAAAAACAAAACAGAAACTATCTAGTTACCCAGAGATAACTAGTTAACTAACATTTTGGCGTGTATCCCTTCTCTATTAAGGTGTATTATTTTCTGTCGGTGTATTTTGCACCAGTGGAATCCTAATGTTTTGAAAGCACAGACCTTTTCTCTGTGTCATGGATGTTGTTTCTTGATAACAAATACAGAATTAATTCATAATTTTTAAATGACTCTATAATAGTCCCAACAAAACAGCCATAATTATCTAGTTTCTTAATAGACACTGATTTTTTTTTCATTTTTATGCTTTTATAAATAATACTGTGGCAACATTCTTACATATCTTAACATATAGCGTTATTTTATCAGTTTACATTTCTGGCAGCAAAATTGCTGGAACTAAGCATATGCATATTTTGTATTTTGATACATGTTGCATGATTGCTTTCTGTAAAGATTATTTGCATGCCTTAGAGCACTGATAATTTATGAACAAGCAGTTTTCCTGTCTTAATATATGATAGGTGAGAAATTGTATCGTTTACTTTTATTTGATAACTTGTCAAGTATTGTAATTTCTGTGATGCATTTTTCCCCTATTTTTAAAATTGTAGTAAAAAATATAACAAATTTACCATTTTAATCATTTTCAAGTGTACTGTTCAGTGGCATTGAGTACATACACATTGTGCAACCATCACCACCATCCATCTCCAGAATTTTTTTTATCTTACCCAGACTAAAACTCTATGCCCATTAAACACTAACTCCCTGTTCTCCCCTTCCCTGTAGCCCCTGGCAGCTGTCATTCTGGAGTTTTGTCTGCTAAGCAGTTTTTAAAATATTTTTTTTAAATAGTCAAATCTCTTAAGACAAGTACCAAATGATTTCACTCATCTGTGGAGTATAAGAACAAAGAAAAAACTGAAGGAAGAAAACAGCAGCAGATTCACAGAACCCAAGAATGGACTACCAGTTACCAAAGGGAAAGGGCTAGGGAAGATGGGTGGGAAGGGAGGGATAAGGGGGAAAAAGGGCTATTACAATTAGCACATATAATGTAGTGGGGGTGGGGATGGGGTAGGGGGATACAAGGAAGGTAGTATAACACAGAGAAGACAAGTAGTGATACTATATCATCCTTCTGCGCTGATGGACAGTGACTGCAATGGGGGTATGTGGTGGGGACTTGATAATAGGGGGAGTCTAGTAACCATAATGTTGCTCATGTAATTGTATATTAATAATAGCAAAATAAAAATAAAATAAAATAAAAATAGTCAAATCTCTTAAGATTGTATTAAATTTTCTGATTTTGATATCATTCTCTTAAAGACTTAGGATAGCAAAATTAAAAAGATTTTTTTTCATCAGTGTTGTCTTCTCATACTTTGTTTTAGTTGTTTTAGGTTTAGTTGTTTTTATTTTAATGTGTAAATCTTTGTTTTATTAAGAATATTTTGGGGATGAGAAGTGAGGGTAAGGCTTTTGTCTTTTTTATTTTTTTCATTCCTAGTGACCAGTTTCTCCTTTGTTGTTTTTTGAATAACCCATTTATTATCCACTCATTTGAAACTTGTACTTTGTCAGGTTCAAGTTTTCCATACACATGCTATGCCTACTTACAACATGTATATGTACGCTTGTTAGACATGTCTAGACATTTTGCTTGTATGGCCTTTACCCATATATGTGCTGTCCACATGGAATGCACTCCTTGTCTAATCTGGACTACCTTTGGAGTCCATTCTGTTCCATTCCTGTTTCAATGTCCCTATGGCTGATGTCCTCAGAATTAATATATTGTAGGGAAAGCCCTATTCTTTATTGTCTCTTTTTAGAAATTAACTGGTTGATATATTTTATTTCTACAGATGTATTAGAATTATATTGATAGTTTCTACCCCCAAAAAACCCACAGTTGAAATCAGGTTGATATTATAGATTAATTTGAAGATAATTAACATATTTATATTGTTCTCTAATCCTTCTGAGGAGGAAGATAATTTGTTTCCTGTCTTTCAGTAGTTTTAGGTTTTCCTTCATGTAAGTCATGCAGTTTTCTCATTAGTGTGATTCCTAAATATGTTAAAGAAATAAATAATTCAATAAAACTCTTAAAGACTGTATTACTCTAAAGGGAAACGTGAGAAATCCCAGTTGCTTGGCAACCAAAGCCAGCCCAAATGACCTAGTTTATTCTTAGATAGCCTTGATTTCTTCCCAGTGTCTTTTCCATTTTGTTACTTTTATGTAAGTTTTATGCACTGATGTTTGATAAAATATAATTTTTCTTTTATTCAAAGTCCTACACCAAAGCTGAAGTCAAAATTGAAGTTACCTGTTTACATATATAAAATGAACCAGATGTCTTTTATTCTGATAACCCTGGGAAGCTGATAAATTGCTGTTTCATTTCTTTTGTTCCCTGAATAGCAAGATATCCCAAACATGCAACATAACTTATTTTCCTTATGAACGTACTTACAAGGTGAATATAAAATATTTTTGTCCCTTGATTTAAATTAAAATTACAGCTAAGAAATTTAGGTCATATTTTGAGGTAGAGTATTTAAGAAATGGTTGTGTTAATAGCAGCCATTATTGTGTAGACAATTTTTCTTGACCTTGTGGCTGGGAGTTTATAAATATGCAAAGAATTGACCATGAAAGGATTTTCCTTAAAAAAATTTCCCTCAGAATGCCATTAAACTGAACACTTAAGATCTATGCATTTTATTGTATATTCATTTCCATCTCAGTTTTAGAAATGTCTTCTTCGCATTACTCAGACATGTTTAAATTTTACATGAATATTTTCTTTTCCCACCTCAATAATATATTTGTTGGTCTTCTGATCATATTCATATTTCCTTTAATAAAGCTAACATAACAATACCAGAGAGTTTGTTGTTGAAACATTTAAAATTTATTTCCCATAATAGGAATTCTCCCTCATAATTTTTAGCATCAGATAGATACACAGAACGTAGGTCTTCTATGTATCTGAAATATCTCTTCATATAAGAAGACATTTCTTGTCCCCATCCCACCCCACGACTTTTCTGTTGTCCTCAGTGGAGAGTATTTCTCAATTTTGTGTTTTTTCTTAAATGTTTTTGACTAAAAATTGGAACTATAGACCTACTTATAAAATAAATCTGTATTTTTTCAACTGTTATTTTTCTTAGATTTTTATTGTCAAAGTATTTTTTGCATGCCTGCTATGCAGAGACCTTTGTATTTAGTGCTCTGTGAAGAACTAATGCTGAGTATACTGAAAACTCTAGAATGATTAGAACAGTATATACCATGGCTTTCTATTTCTTTGCTATGGTATTCCCATGCCAAAGAGGAAAGAGTGAAGGAAGAGGAACAACTACAACCGTAATACTAGTGGCGGGAAACATATATATAGAATTGTTTAATAAAAAGATTGGTAGAATGATTAATGGGTTAGTGAAGTAATTGTCAGTGAGGTTAAATTTACCTTTGGTTGTGCAAGCTTAGTTTTGTTAAGATTTAATCATCGTAATCTAAAAGGAAAAGGAAGCGTTATTCCATTTAGAACCTCTCTCTAATGGTGTCATCTTTTCCTAGGTCTTCTAGAGTTGTGTCCAGTATGGTAGCTGCTAGCTACAAATGGCTAAATTTAAATAAAATAAACGAAAAACTCAGTCCCTCAGTTGTACAAGGTGCATTTCAAGTGCCCACTGGCCACATGTGGCTGCTGGCTGTCATATTGACAGTATAGATATTGAACATTTCCATCATCACAGGAAATTCTGTTGGACAGCACTGTTTTTTATTTCCCATGTCTGTACTTAACCTTTGTGTGTGTGTGTGTGTATGCGATACAGTCATAATAGCACTTTAAATGTCTTTGTCTGCTCATTTTAACCCCGTGTTCTGGGTCTTTGATTGACACACACACAACCCTTACCCTCTTCTAACTGTAGGCTCAAAGTGGGAGTCTGAATCAGTTTTCAGACTTGAAAGCAGTAGAACCCTTTTTTTCCAGACAAAATCTTACTGGGGAGCCCACTGTAAAACAGATGAGATAAACTGTCATGTTTGAAGTGGGATTCGGGTGCTCAATATTCCACGGACTTGGCTTTATAAAAGCATATTTTTGAAAACCAATGATATAAAAATACTCAAGTATTTACTTACACATTGTTCTCAAAGATGATGAAGCTTTGGAAACTGAATGTTAGGCAGTTTATGCATTACCTGATACATAAGAGTATATATGGCATAAAAATGTTTTTAAAAGGTATTTAAAATTTTTGTATATAAGTATAAAATGGAAGTTCAAGTATTAAGCATACAGAAAGTAAAAGAGTGCCAGTTTTCAGAAAGATAGTTATTTTAATGTTATTTATCATAGCAAAGTGTTGTAAAACTACTATAATAAATAGTAATAAAAATATTTAAATCATGAAAACAAAACATAAAAATGTTAATTCAAAGTAACATACAAGTACTGTGATATTTAAAATTGCAAGTGAATACATAATGTAAAAATAAAAGCTTAAGTGGTGGAATTTTCAATTTTATGGAATGTAAACATTTTAGTAATTATCACCATTTTTAAGAAATGGTCAATATGGAAAAAGAGAGTGATGAAAACTTGTGTTTAATTTCAGTAATCATCAACAGTGCTTTTTATCCCTTCAATTTTCCCTCCTTTCACTTTTTTCAAGTAATTGTTTTAAATTTTGAGACAGTCACAAAATTAGAGAAGAGTTGCAGATACAATACAAAGAACTTGATATCTTGAGGCATTTGTGCTTAAGTTGCAAATCTGGTTTGCCTTCATTGTCCAATACTTTTACCGTGCATTTCCTACAAACAAGGACATTCCCCTACAAACCAGAATACAGTGGTCAGTAACAGGAAATTAACATTGATACATTACCTCCCTCCAATCCTCTCACCATTCAAGTTTTGCCAGTTGTCTGAATAATATGTTACAGAGCCAAACAAACATTATTCAGAATCACATGTTCCTTTTAGAAGTCAGGTCATCTTAGTCTCCTTTCTTCTGAAATAGTTATTTAGTTTTTGACTTTCATGACCTTGACACTTTTGAAAATTACAGGCAACTTCTAGGATGTCCCTCTCAGTCTGAGTTTGTCTGATGTATCCTTGTGATTAGATTCATCATATGTAGCTTTGACAGGAACACCACAGTCAATATACTGTTCCTTGTCAACTGTCAGTTTATATCAGTATGGACTTAAGGTTTCTTATTTTATTTGATGGGTTATTATCTGTAACAGTCATTATTATTTTGATTCTCAATTTTTCCTATATTTGGCCAGTGGGAGCCCCTTCAAGCTGTCTTCTGTGTCCTTTTGGCATGTTCCCATCTTTCTTTGAATGCTTCTTTGCACTCTGGTAAAAAAAACAAGAAACAAAAAAACGAAAAAGTTACATACTTATTTTGTGCCTATTGTGCTTTCCTTGCTCCAGCTCTGGAACTAGACATTTTTTAGAGCACTGTGGTTCCTTTTATTTATTTTTATTTATTTTATTTTATTTTATTTTTTAATTTTTTATTAAGGTATTATTGGTATACATTCTTATGAAGGTTTCACATGAAAAAACAATGTGGTTACTACATTTACCCATATTATCAAGTCCCCTCTCATACCCCAATTCAGTCACTGTCCATCGTTGTAGTAAGATGACACAGATTCACAGTTTGCCTTCTCTGTGCTACACTGTTATCCCCGTGATTCCCCACACCATGTGTACTAAACATAATACCCCACATTCCCCTTTTCCCACACTCCCCACCCACCCTCCCACACCCCTGCTGCAACTCCTGCTTTTTTCTCCCTATTAGTTGCATGAAATGTCTTTTTCCATCCCTTCACGTTTAGTCTGTGTATGTCTTTGGGTTTAAAGTGAGGCTCTTGAAGGCAGCATATAGATGGGTCTTGTTTTTTTATCCATTCAGTGACTCTATGTCTTTTGATTAGTACATTCAGTCCATTTACATTTAGGGTGATTATGGATACGCATTGCAGGTTTCAGATTTGTGGTTACCAAAGGTTCAAGGTTAACTTCCTTACTATCTAAGAGTCTAACTTAACTCACTTAATATGCTATTACAAACACTATCTAAAGGTTCTTTTATGTTTGTTATTTTTTCCTCCTCCTTTTTCTTCCTCCTCCATTCTTTATATATTAGGTATCATATCCTGTACTGTTTGTCTATCCGTTGATTGACTTTGGGGATAGTTAATTTAATTTTGCATTTTATTAGTAATTAAATGTTGTACTTTCTTTACTGTGGTTTTATTACCTCTGGTGACAGCTGTTAAACCATAGGAACACTTCCATCTATAGCAGTCCCTCCAAAATACACTATAGAGATGGTTTGTGGGAGGTAAATTATCTCAGCTTTTGCTTATCTGGAAATTGTTTAATCCCTCCTTCAAATTTAAATGATAATCTTGCTGGATAAGTAATCTTGGTTCAAGGCCCTTCTGCTTCATTGCATTAAATACATCATGCCACTCCCTTCTGGCCTGTAAGGTTTTTGTTGAGAAGTCTGATGATAGCCTGATGGGCTTTTCTTTGTATGTGATCTTATTTCTCTCTCTGGCTGCTTTTAATAGTCTGTCCTTATCCTTGATCATTGCCATTTTAATTACTATATGTCTTGGTGTTGTCTTCCTTGGGTCCCTTGTGTTGGGAGATCTGTGCACCTCCATGGCCTGAGAGACTATCTCCTTCCCCAGACTGGGGAAGTTTTCAGCAATCACCTCCTCAAAGACACTTTCTATCCCTTTTTCTCTCTTCTTCTTCTGGTACCCCTGTAATGTGAATATTGTTCCGTTTGGATTGTTCACACAATTCTCTCAATATTCTTTCATTCTTAGAGATCCTTTTTTCCCTCTGTGCCTCAGCTTCTTTGTATTCCTCTTCTCTAGTTTCTATTTCATTTATAATCTCCACCATATCCAATCTGCTTTTAATACCATCCATTGTGCTCTTCAATGATTGGATCTCTGACCGTAATTCTTTCCTGAGTTCTCGAATATCTTTCCGTACCTCCATGAGCATGTTAATGATTTTTATTTTGAACTCCCTTTCAGGGAGAGTCATGAGGTCAGTATCATTTGAATCTTTCTCAGGAGTTGTGTTAATAATTTTACTCTGGACCAGGTCCCTTTGGTGTTTCATATTTGTGTATGGCGCCCTCTAGTGCCCAGAAGCTCTACTCTTTGGAGCTGCTCAGCCCCTGAAGCAATGTCGGGGATTGTAGGGGAGTGGTATTGGTGCCTGGGGGGAGGAAAGAGCTGTTTCCTGCTTCCCCCGGCTGCTATACTTGTTTCCACTGCCTGAACCAGTGGGCCAAGCACACAGGTATAAGCCTCTGTGCTTTGCGTTTTTAGTTGCTGTAGACAGATCTTCCCTCCGGCTGGCCTAACGCCAGAGTAGGGTTTCCCAGTTTGCAAGCCCAGCCCGGTGGGCTGGCCAGGAGAAAGGTGCAGTAGTCTGCCTGTCACAGGAGGGGTTCTTGGAGCTGTGTAGGCAGCCAGGGAGCTGGAGCACCTGAAGACAGTGAAAGCTCCCAATCTGCTGGGCAGAGTGCACCCAGGCAATTTTGTCTACCTGTCCTTTCTCCTGAGCAGTAAGTTCTGTGCAATCCTTGCTCCTTTAGCGGCCTTCTTGCTAAGGGCTTCTTTGTTAGGAAGTCTCTCAGACTGCCCGCCTTTCTTTTGTCCCAGAGCAGCTGGATATGGATTCCTGCTTTCCACAAGCAGCTGGAATCTTAGTCTCTCCAGGAATACTGCCTGTCTTAGCTTTAGAACCCCCTAATTACAAGAGTATCTTGCAGGCACCATGAAACGTAGGTTTGTGCTTCCAGAACAGATCTCCGGAGTTAGGTATTCAGCAGTCCCAGATTTCTCCCTCCCTGCTCCGTTCCTCTTCCTCCCATTGGTGAGCTGGGGTGGGGGAAGGGCTTGGATCCCCCAGGACCACAGCTTTAGTACGTTACCCTTTCTATGAGGTCTGCTCTTGTCTCCAGGGGTATGCAGTTTGTTGCAGTCCTCTTTCCTGTTGCTCTATCAAGAGTAGTTGTATTAGTTATGTTTTCCTATTATATGCGGTTTTAAGAGGAAGCCTCTGTCTCACCTCTCATGCCGCCATCTTTAATCAGATCTGTGGTTCCTTTTAGTAGAGCATGGTATTTAGAAACTTGCCTGTCTACCCCTGCTTGGGCTTAACATCGCATGTCAGGTTGCCCCTTTTTTGCATTATCGCCTCAACACCCACCGTTCAGGCCCTCTTGGACCTCTTCACCCTGCACAGACTGTCTTTACCACATTGGCTACCTGCACCATGCAGATGCTTTTCTGAGTCATTGGACTCTGACACTCCTGGCCAGATTACTTTCCTCAGGATGCCTTTCTTATAATTTTCATGTTCCTTGGATTCTGATATGTAGCATGATATCTAACATGCATAGATAACGTTCCTTACCTTGTTTGGGCTCAGGTTCCCCTAAGCAGCACTACCACATGGATGCTTTCCTCACATTGCTCTGGCTCCAATGTTCCTTGCCAGGATGCCTTCCTGTGAGGGTACCCTCCTTACCCAACTCTGAACCATCATAGTTCCTTTCCTCCTCATATTTACATCTATCATATGCTCCCCAAAGGCTTTACAACTTGATTGTTCAGGGAGGTGAAAACAAAAAGAGGAACTCGAGTGCTTTTTAAGTGGTTGTTAATGTTAGTTTCACAGTCTTTTTTTCCTACTGTCATTTAAAATTTGGGAAATAAAAGTTGTATCCAAATTTCCCCCTTTTTTTGCTATAAGTAAATGTAAGCAAGTTTCTTAAGTATTGTGATAAGAAAGCAGGTTTTTTTTTTTTTACTCTTGACTGATTACAAATTTAGGATATGTGCATACAGAGAAAGTAGGTATGTGTATCTTTATTTGGCTATGTTACTTCATATTACTTTACATCAACCAAGTTTTGGGACTCATATAATGCTTCTTTGTAACCAAAGCTTCTCATTTTGGATTGTTAAATAGAGAGCCCAAGCTGCACTGCAGGCTGTCAGTGCTGTCCAGTCAGGAAGTCTGGCCCTTCCTGGAGCTCCTACCAATGAAGGCACAATTCTACCTGGGCAGAGCCCTGTGCTCCGAATAATTATTGAAAACCTCTTTTATCCTGTTACTCTGGAAGTTCTTCATCAGGTAAGGAAGAACATTCTTACGAAAGCAGAGTTAAATCTGAGCTCAGTAATTTTTGGTGTTTTGTATCTGTAGTTTTTTAGGTTGTTGATTTTGGTTGATGTATTTGTTTAAATAATAAAAATAAATCCTTAGCATCCTGTTTCACAAAAGAAATGGTATCAGTTGGAGATAATTTTTGACAACCTCCTTTTTCTAACTTGAATACTTGATTCTAAAAGGAATGTAGGAAATTGTTTTTTAATACCAAAACATGAAAGTAAACAAAGCATAGAATTCTGTAAATATTCCTGAGAAAGTAACATCCGTATAGAAAACTACTAATTTATTTCTATTGATTCATTCTTATATCAAGTAGTTTTATTTCTAAAACTCTGAAAGGAAGGGATGCAGTTTGCGTATGCAACATAGAATTTTCTTACAGAATTTAAGAACTGGAAGGCTATCTAGTAATATTTGTAGTAAATAAAACTGAGATTCAGATAATTGATACTGTAGAGAATAATTGAAGACCCAGTTAGAACTCAAACCTCCTAATGTGAAATCCAGTGTTTGTTTTTTATGTATGTCATATTTTAAACTAATACTCCATTATATACATACCCACAAAATGTAATATACAGTTATCTGGTAGTCTGTGCACATAAACTTATTTGGCATCTAGCTCAAAATTTCAGTAAGTTTTTGTTCCCTTTAGTTGCATATTGATTATGTTTCATTATGCTTGTTAAAATATTAAACCACTAAAACATATTACATGCTTATTTTCATATTTATATCTCAATATATATTGTGCAGCATGGTACTAGGCCAGTCCAGAATCATTTAACTGTTTTCCAAACCTTTGAATTTGCACTAAATGAAGAGTCAGAGGGATTTGTGCATGAATGTGCATTTAAGAATTGAAATGCATCTTATTCTGTTCTTATATTTTACAAATAAGGGAACTGGGGCCCCTAGAAATTATTTCCCTACAGTCTGTACCAATTGGCAGTAGAGCTCAGATACATTTCCTGATACAGTTTCTGTGCCATGCATGTAAATATCAAAATATACCATTTATTAGGCCTACTGTGTTCCTGGTGATAATTTTCTGAGCACCATTTTCTAACTATGTGCATTTGTGAAGCATGTCCCAGAGAAGGCCTTAACAGTGGTATCCATAGCCACTGTTCTTTAAAGGCTCAGAAGTTGGCTTAAGTGATTGGCTTCTTTGTTCTGGTGGATTTTCTTTTCTTCTGTTTATCCCACAAAGTGGCACTGAAAATGTTGATCCATCAGCAGTGTTTGTTTGCTTTTGCTACCTGGAACATTGTAGCTACCACTACCTTACAGTGTTTTACAAAAGGTGTTCTTGCATCTGTGGCTCAACTTTGCCATCAGTCAGCAGTGAGCTTAGGCAGGGTCATGTAAACCCATCCAGTTGCTCCATATATCATTCCCCGGAGAGCAACAGCAAACCTTGTTTCTCGCCCAAAAGGTCATGGGGTCCTTCAAGTGAGGAGGAGTAATTCTGAGAGTCCTCAGTAGTAACCATTGTGGTGGGACTCTTAGACTTTCAGTTACAGCACTCACCTGTTTAATCCTTTCCATTGCTGTTGGAATAAATCCAAACTCCTTATCAAAGCCTCCAGGCCTCCGCAAGCAGACCTCTCCCAATCTTTTTAACCTCTTTTCTTAACACTCTTCTTCTTGTTTAGCCCCATGGCTTTTCTGGCCCTTTGGCCCTCTCTCCTTTTCCCACAGCTTATTCCTGTCTTAGTTTCTGTCTTCTGATTCCTAGACCTGGAACACTCTTCACCAAGATAGCCACTTAGCTGAATCTACATTATTCAGTATCAGCTCAAATTCACCCCCACAGAGTGCCCTTCTCTAATTACATTAACTAAGCCATCTCTCCCAGGTACTGTATCCTATTAGCCAACTAAAGTGTAATGTAACATAATGATTAAAGCTGCAGGGTCTGCTGCTGGTTTGAATCCTGGCTCTTCTACTTACACTACCTCTGTAACCTTGGGCAACTAACTTACCCCTTGTCTTTTTCTTGTATATATATAAAATGGGGATGAAGATGATATCTATACCTTCATAGTGAGGATTACATGAGCTAATACATTTAAAGCACTTAGAACAGTGCCTGGTATAAAGTGCCCAAGAAATGTTAGCTGTAATTATCAGATGCTAGTAAATTGCACTGTAAGAAATTGATCCTTGATCTTGTAATCTTGTATGGGTAAGATATAATTTCATAAGTAATAGCATACAATGTGATGAATATTGTGATGGAGAAATATAAAAAAGTGTGGAGTTGATTGCACCTGTTATAATTAATTTGCAGATTATGTTACAATTTTTGCTGAAGAGTTGGCATTAGCTAAACTGTTCTCTTAACATCTATAGAAGCTAGTGTTTTTCCTTTAGCCCACGGTAAAAGGATTGAGAGTGACCAAGATGGGAGCAATGCTATTTTTAGTTGAGGGAAGTTAGGGGAGGTCTTTCCAGTGTAGTGACATTTGAGCAGAGGTTTGAAGGATGTGAGGGTATAATTTATGTGTACATGTGGTAGAATGATCATCCAGTCAGAAAGTACAAGTGCAATGTCCCTAAAATGAAAGTGTGCTTAATGTTTCAAATACCAGGAATAAGGCTATGTCCATAAATGATAGGTCAGATAATTAGGAGCCAGATGAAGAAAAAAGCCTTTATAACCTTTACAGTGAGGTGGAAAGCCATTGGAGGATTTTGAGTAGAAGAGTGAGATGATAGATTTTTTTTCATCCCATTTTAAAGTCTGAAAAGATTAAAATGCACAGGAGACATCAAGAGTTGAGTCTGCATTTCTGTTGATGTTTATGATAGTGAAATCAGTATATCAGGCAAATAGAGTCAAAGACCTTGTAATTAATAAAAATAAGTCCTTATATATTAACTTTCCTGAATGTTAATCTTTTTGAGACCAAATATGTTTAAAATTTAATATATTGATAATTATGAAAAGATGTTAAAAATCACACATCCGGCATTCCTGGATTCCCTGATGTTGGTGCTCATTGCGTTATTCAAAAGTATCATATTGATCTTTGTAACTCCTCTCTCAATAAATATAATCCAGGGGGCTCTAGAGAGCTATCCATGGTTAGCCAGTCCAGTCCATTTATATTTTCTTAGCATATCCAGATAAAAGTAACACAGCCAAACAGCTGTCAGTGAGGTTGTGCATCAGGTTGTTATTAAAGTTAAATGAGATAAAGAATCTAAACAGTAACAAAATGTGAAGGATAAGTGGAAATTAGGTGGGTTCTCTGCATAATTTTAGTATGAAATTATACCAAATTTGAGAGCAAATGACATGTTGTTAATGAGAAATTTTACATTAAGGATGTTTACCATTTTAAGACCTGGTTTAAGCAATATTTTCCCCCTACAAGTTAATGTGCCAGTGTTAGGATAAAAGGAAAAGGATGTTTATTATTTAAAAATTTTTCTTGCTTGCTTTGGCAGCACATATTCTAAAATTGGAACGATACAGAGATTAGCATGGTCCCTGCACAAAGATGACATGCAAATTCGTGAAGCGTTCCATATTTTTTAAAAATGCATATTACCATAATTTTTCAGTCAAGGCTCAGAGTGTAATTTTTTGTCAATTAATAATAAGCATTTACTTTGTACCTCTTAAGTGCTAGGAATTGTGCTCACTGATATAGAAATTATTAAGATAACATATACCTTCAAGGAGCTTTCAGTATAACTTAAGGAGACAGGTAAACAAATGTGTAGCAGAGTATAAGCAAAACAAGATAAATATTTTTTTGAGGCCAAGAAGGGGAAATACTTGGAAAGAGAATTAACTCTTGAGATTCAGGAGTGGCTAGAAATTTTCTGGTGGCATTACTGTCTGAGCTGAGTTTTGGAAAAGATAAGTGAAAATTTACTAGGTGTTAGACACAGGAAAAGGGAAAAGCTACATGTATAGGCGTAGAAGTCTGAATCCACTCAGTGAATTTGGAGAACTAAAGACATATTGTTGATGTAAATAGTATGATACAAAAAGCATCAAGATGAGGTTGGAGAGGTATACCAGGGTGAGGTTGTATATGTTACACCAAAGAGCTTGGATTTTACCCTGTAGATATTGGGGGGTAGTGAGGAATTTTCAGCAGGGAAAAATACAATCTGACTTGTAATTTAGAATATAACCTGTGGCTTCAATGTGAAGGAGGGAGGTTAAGTAGTTATTATATCTCTTGATATTGAAAAAGTCTATTGCTACCCCTTTATCAGGTGAAAGAAAACACTCAGTTGATGTACTGGAATAGATGGGTGTGTGTGTGTAGGCAACATCACAGTATTGCCAAGGATGGAAATTAAGAAAATACAAGGCCTTTTCCAAGAATTCTTATACCTATATCTTAAGAAAAGTGCAACATAAAATCTGTATTCTTTGATAGCTGAGAAGGTAAATTTGGTGTTCTTTTATGAATTTTATGAGTATTATCTAGGATACAAGGGTGTAGTGAGGAAATAACAGTGACAGGATCAAATTTTTCATTAAAAGAAAAAAAACAAAAAATTTCCTTATGTTTTTCAAAATACATTAAGGTCCCAAAAGTTGTAAAACCCTGAAATATAACCATAATGAAATAAATTATATATTTTTAAAAGAATCCATAAAGAACCCTCAGACTATCTAATTTTGAGGAATAGCATTTTCTGATGAGCCCTTCTAAGACACACTCATTCTACAAGTCTTGTTAAATGATGTTATCTCCTGTAAGAAATGTTTGACTCTAAGCTGATTGTTAAAGAATATCTTGCAAAAAAATGAGCATTTGAACTTTACAATGGTTACTTTATTTTTTCTTGGGGTAGTAAAATATGCATAAATAAACTTTACCATGTTAACGATTTTTAAGTGTACAGTTTAGTGGCATGAAGTACATCACATTGCAACCACTACCTAATATCATAGACCTCTAGAAGTTTTTTCCTTTTCCCAAACTGAAGCTCCTATACCCATTAACAAGAACAGCTATCCTAAAGGACAGGCAATGAAAGAATAATTCAACTATATCCCCATTTTTTCCTTTTCTCAGCCCCTGTCAACCACCGTTCTACTTTGGGTCTCTGTGAATTTGACTAATCTAGTATCTCCCTCATATAAATGTAATTATGTATGATTTGTCCTTTTATGACTGGCTTATTTCACTTAACATAATGTCCTCAAGGTTCATCCATTTACAGCATGTGTCAGAATTTCCTTCCTTTTTAAGGCTAGCTAATCCATTGTATGGTTATACCACATTTTGTTTATCCCTGCATCTGTGGATGGACACTTGGGTTACTTCCACATTTTGGCTATTGGACATAATGCTGCTGTGAACATGGGTGTACAGATACCTCTTTGAGTCCCTGCTTTTAGTTCTTTTGGGAATATACCTAAATTGGAATTGTTGGATCATATGGTAATTCTGTTTTTAATTTTTTCCGAAAACCACCTTACTATTCTCCATAGCAGCCATACCATTTTATACCAGTAATGCACAAGGGTTCTGTTTTGTTCCACATCTTCCCTAACACTTGATGTTTTCTGTTTTTTTGTTTTGTTTTTTGTTGATAATAACTATCCCATTAGACATAAAGTGGAATCTCAATGTAGTTTTTATTTTAATTTCCCTAATCATTAGTGATGTCGACCATCTTTTCATGTGCTTATTGGCTATTTGATTATTATCTTTAGAGAAATGTCTGTGTAAGTCCTTCAATGGTTTTTAAATTGGGTTTTTGTTGTTCACAAGTTTCAGGAGTTCTTTATATATTCTGGATATTAACCCTTTATCAGATAAATTATTTGAAAATATTGTCTCCCATTTGTGCCTTTTCACTCTATTGATAGTGTCTTTTGATGTACAAAAAAAAAGATTTTAATTTTGATGTATTCGAATTAGTTTTTCTTTTGTTGCCTGTGCTCTGGGATAGTTGTTCTTTATCATTCTTCCTAATAATTAAATGCAGGACCGTTTGCCTATTAAGATACACTTATACATAGTATTTGATAATAGCAAAATCTTATCAGCATAAGGAATACCTATCTTTTATTCTTAGAAGCAGAGGACAGATTTCTGGTTCATTAAGATCCAAATTTAAAATTGGATGTCAGAGGAAAATGAAATGCACCATAATAACTCTGGCCACAAATCTTTTGGTAGTGAAGTAGAGTGAGTATTATAAGAGCATTGATAACTAGGGATCTGCCAGGAAACCTTCCCCATGCTTTGTTTATTCCTCTTCTACAAAGACACTTCAGAAAGGCCTTCCTTGACCATCCTTGCACCTTGCCAATGTGCATTACAGTTCACACTCATCCATTTTGCTTTTTATTTTGTTTCGTAAAGTTTTTATGACCAGTCGTTTTGTTATTTGCTCATTTATCATCTTGTAACAGTGAGACTCTTGTCTCTGTTTTGTTCATTGCTGACCTTCCCAGTGCTTAGAACAATGCTCTGTGTATATTTCATGAATTAATAGAGCAGCAGCCTCTAGTTGAACATTTTGAGTTTCTCTTATCTATAAAAATCTCAAAAAGTAGTTGCTGATTCTCAGGGTGAAATAGTTATCAATACAACTTGTCTACTTCATTCATATGCTTTGTAACACCATTATCTCATAAGATTAATTCTTCTTATATAGCTTCCTGTTTTGGTATTGTGCCATTTACGACATGCTAAAAAATAGGTTAAATATATTTGAATGGCTGTTGTGCATCAGGCACTGTTTTAAGCCATGCGTGGGTGTTGAAACATTTTAACATTTTAGACTTGATTTAAGTCATTTTGGTACCAAACAGTTTTAATGGAAGAAACTATTTTCATTTAAAAATAAGATTCATGAATCAAGTTGTATTTATAAAGGTATGTTAGCTTAATTTTTTCCTTATATTTAACTTAATGTGAACTTTTTTCCAGATATTTTCTAAATTTGGCACGGTCTTGAAGATTATTACCTTTACAAAGAATAATCAGTTTCAAGCCTTGCTTCAGTATGCTGACCCATTGAATGCACACTATGCCAAACTGGTAATTATGACCTTTTTTAGTTTTTCAATTCTTAATCAGTCCCTTTAGTGATACCAAAGGAAGCCATCATCTCTACTCCCTTGCTCCAGTTTACCATGTTTATTTTTAATTATAGTAAAATATACATTAAAAATTGTTTTTATAAGTGCTGTTCTGTATAAGAAGCTAAGAATTACTTCTTTCTTCATAAGAAATGGTTTCAAATCACCTATCAGATCTGTGGGACTCATTTCTGTTTGTCATGCTTAAGTCTAGAATTGAACATGATACTCCTGATAAAATCTTGCTTACTAATAAATTTGAGTTATTGTTGCCCTGTACCTTCATTTACTTCTGTTAAATCAGCTAAAGATTGATTCATTTCACTGTTTTTGCAGCCATATTCACTATTGAATCTTGTTAAGGTCTGAATTGGTGAAGAATTAAATCTTAGGAAGTATATTCCTGTCAATTCATACTGTTTTTTTCCCTGAGTGCTTCACTTTTGACAAAATAGGAGACTTCACATTCATTTTGGTTATATTTGATCTATTCTATTGAGCATGGTACCTAATGCTAATTCTGTCTTGTATCAGTATCTGAATTATTTCTAATTTCTTTTCAAAAATAGGAACTAAGGTTTATGGTAGTTTTGTGTACCACTCAGTGTCAGCCTCTTGATTAGAAATTATATATGCTATACCTTCTACCTGCATATATTATTTTGTATCTTTATGATGGCATACTTGTTAATAACTATCATAAGGGTTTTATTTTCTATTTTTATAGAAAATGGTTTTTTTTGGTTTCTGGTATCTTTTATTTTATTTTTACTTGTTTTGGTTTCTGGTATCTATTTTTATAAATTCAACCATTTGTAGAAGTTATAAGTGGCTACAAATATCCCTTTCGTGAATTTTTATTACTGTGAAGGGAGGGATTACTGATCTTTGGTCTTGTATCAGAACTGACTCCAAATTTCCCTCAGCTTATTATTCAAAGTATTATAAAATAAATTTAGAAGAGAAAAAATGATTAAGTGGTAGAGACTATTTCACAGTTGTGGGTCTGACAAGTACTATTTACAAAGGTTTTATTTCTTCTTAACCTATATAAGCTATACTAAAAAGAATTAGGATGAAATGTAAAATTAAAATATCTTTAAACATTTACTGTGGACAAAATAATCATAATAATAGCTAGTACAATGTATAATATAATCACGTATAATCATTTTCTGAGTTTTTACATTTCTCTTCTTTCATTTGATCCTGCCACAGACAACATAGGAATTATTATCCTTATTTTACAGATGAAAAAGCTGGAAGAAATTTTCTTTTTCTCTCTTAGGCAGTGACTGAGGTAAAAGTAAACAGAGGTCTTTCTTTGGCTTTTAAGTTCAGTGCTCTCTGCTTTCTTTACACTTGTTGCCACTCTGTGTCAAAATACAAGCTACTTGATATCAATGTTGTTGTCTTGCAAAATATCAGTCCCTTTCTTACATGCTTTAGGCTCTTGATGGCCAGAATATCTATAATGCATGCTGCACTCTGCGTATTGACTTCTCCAAGCTCACCAGCCTTAATGTGAAATATAATAATGACAAAAGCAGAGACTTCACTCGCTTAGACCTTCCTACTGGTGATGGCCAGCCATCTCTTGAACCCCCTATGGCTGCTGCTTTTGGTGAGTAGTTCCGTTTTGGGTCACAAAGCAAGTTTTCTTAGTTGTAAGTTTCCTTTGTTAATCCATGTATGTCAGTTGGCCTTTTTTTCTTGGATTCTCTCAGGATTTCTAAAGGAAAGCAAGAATCATGGAACAAAAATGTGTCAATTAATTAAATCGTAATATTAGTATATTCTTTTATTGGTAAAACATCTGAATATCTGAAATTGAGTTACAGATTTATTTTCTAACAATATTACTCATTCTTTGTAAGTCATACAACCATTTGCTTCAAATTAATAGTCTTAAATATTAACATTGGTTTAAATATATTGATTTATAGCCAGCAGAATATTGGCGTTAAGTGCTCTGGAGAGAAATACTTTTCCCTTTTAAAGTAGTGATATTTTAAAACAATGACCTAAATTAGTGGCATGTTCTTTATTCACAGAAGAGGATTTGTGTATTTTTTTGAACATCAGAACTTCCAGCTTTACCTTAAGTTTGTGTGAAGTTGCAATTTTGCATTAATAAAATACAGCCTTCCGAATTGTCTGCAAATGTTGCTTTGAAGAACTTCCTTCTTTTACTTAAAATCAGTTCTCAGTGTATTTATGATTTTAAAATAAATCTTTATTTAATGGAAAAAGCAGTGCATGGCCTATTAGGATACATCATTAGGTTAATCTATGCTACCAAAGGTCCGAAGCTCTCAAAATAAAGCATAGTTTATTATTTAGATAAAATATTAAATTTTATTACCCTTCGATTGATTTTTCTTTCCCAAATGACACCATAAAATTTTGCTAGCTTAGACCTTAAGTGGTATTTAGTCCATTTTACAGGTTAGAGAATAAAGAATGCTTGGACCAGGTGTTCAAAATTTTCTAGAAAATAGTTTGTAAGTTTATTTTAAAGTAAAAGCTTTTTGCTACTTATAATTGAAAAAGTCATATGAATTGTTTAGTTCACATTCCTAACATGTTTAAAATTTCTCTTTGATCTGACCAAATTCTTGTGTTTTATATTTGTTACCAGCCCTTACTTATATGCCTGATTTGGCAGAGCCAAAGGTCTTTGTAGTAACCATTTCAATAACATGTGATAGAAATTGAGGCTATCATTCAAGTTTGGCAGTACTTCACTATCAAATGCAGAACTGTATTTATTCTAATAAGTGAATGGATACTGTTGGTGTAATTATTTTCCTGCATTGTGGAAGGTAGACATTTTAAAGATAAAATTAAGAATTTCAGTTTCTGAGTATAAAGTATCAGAATATCAACATTCTTTTTCATTGTATTATTAGGCCCATCTGTATCCTAAGATATTAGTGACTCATCAAACAGAAAGTACTTTTTTATGTACTGTGTGAAAGTTTACTCTCTTACTCACTCATACTTGACACAGTTCACTATTCCCTCCTTGTTTCTCCTGGCTTATGCAACACCATACTCTAATGACTTTTTTCCTACCTTACTAGCTATTCTCTTTTAAGGGTTGCTCTAAGATTAAGTTGTAAGCACTCTGTTTTTAGTGATATGTATGGTACCTATAGAAAGCTTATAAAACATACATATAAGTGTATTGTTTAATACCCATGTATTTACCAACCAAGTTAACATATAAAATATTCCCACATACTGAAGAAGCACTCTTTGTATCCCCTTGTTGATTTTGTTCCTCACTCTCTCTGCCCCAAGATGACCATAGTCTCAGATTTGATTTTGAGACCAAAGTCTTGCTCCTCTGCTTTTTCCCAGTGCGTTTGGTTTTGTTTTTTTTACCACTAATTATGCAGCACTAACTACTAATTTAAATTATTTTTTTCTCCTGTATTTAGAATTTTATGTAAATGGAATCATGCTGTTAATTTCCTATTGTGACTTGTGATTCATCCATATTCATATTGTGGCTATTGCTTATTCATTCTCAATACTGTCAAGTATATAGATTCCCATTGTATGAATATACCACAGTTTTTCCATTCTACTTCAGGTAGACGTTTGGGTTATTTTAGTTTGAGGCTATTACGAACAATACTGCTATGAAATTTTCCTGATTGCCGGTGAGGTTGAACATGTTTTTGTTTGTTTATTGGCCATTCTCCCTTATGTATTTTCTGTTCAACTCTTTTGCCTATTTTATGTTTGGTTTTGTCTATTTGTGTTTGGTTTCTTGTTTTTCCTTGTTTATTTGTAGGAATTTTTTATATGTGCCAGACACTAGTCCTTTGTTGGTTATATGTGCTGAAAATAGTTTCTCCCATTTTTGGCCTATTGGTTCATTCTCTTCATGGTATTTGTAGGTAGTCCAATTTATATGTCTTTTCCTTTATATTTGTGTTTGTTGTGTCTTGTTTAACAAATCTCTTTTTACTCTGACATCACAAATATTCTGAAGTTTACACATTTTAGTAACTTTGTCTTGAAATAATATAAGTTGCAAGAATAGTATAAAGAATTCCCTTAAATTTTCATTCAGATTCCCCAATTATTAATGTCATACCACATTTACTTTATTGTATTTCTGATTACGTATGATGTGTGTGGATACCTAGGTGGGTAGTTTTTTGTTTTGTTTTTTCCCCCCTGAATCATTGGAGAGTAAGTTGCAGGCATGATGCCCTTTTACTTCTAAATACTCATTTTGTATTTCCTGAGAACAAGGATGTTCTTACCTACAGTTGAGTTATTAAAATCAGGAAATTAACATTCATATAATACTATTATCTAACCCTTAGACCTTTTAAAATTTTTGCCTCTTGGAAAAATAATGTTCTTTATAGGAGAATTTTTTCTGGTAAAGAGCAAACTAATATCAGGCTAATTTATTTGTCATGTCTCTTTAATTTGAAACATTTTTGTCATTCTGTCTTTCATGACCTTTGCACTTTTGAAGAGCTCTGGATGGGTGTTTTATTATATCAGTAGACACATGATGCCAGTTTATCCAATTCCTGGTATTATTAACTTTGATCACCTATTAAGGTGGTTTCTGCCAAGTTTCTTCCCAGTAAAGTTCCTGTTTTTCTCTGTGAAATTAAGTTGTAGGGAGATATATTGAGACTATACAAATATCCTGCTCATCACTTTTCATCCTTTAGTTTTAGCAACCATTGCTAGTATTAATTGTTACTGTGATGGTTACCATATTGGTGATTAAGTTAATTTAATTCCATTCCGTCTACATTTATTAACTGGGATTTTATTGTAAAGGACTTTCTTTTTACCATCATTCCATTCATTCATTCTTTCATTCATTCATTCATTTTGAATAAATTTGACATACAAGAATGTGAATTTAAGGTATGTAATGTGTTACTTGGATATGTTTATATATTGTAATAATGGTTGCCAGCATAGCAATATCTATCACATTGTATAATTATAGTATGATGTTATTGTCTGTATATTCATCATGCTGTGTATTAGATTGCTGTGTCTTATTTACTACTTGTATTTATTTTTTCATGTCAGTATGGACTCACAGACAATTTTATTCTGTGGGTTATAATTTTGTACTATGATTTTTCTTTTTATGCTCAACCTGTTTCAGATTTAGCCAGTGGGACCCCTTTCACATTGGCTTCTGTGGCCTTTTGACATGTCCTCATCATCAAGTTTGAGCACTTCCTTACTTTGTGGCAGAAGAAAAGTCAAATCTTTACCTTCCCTGCTTCAGCACTTGGAATCAGCCATTCTCCAATGAGCCCTGGGGGTTCCTTTTAGTGGGAAATGGTATTTGGAAATCTTATCAAGTCATTAGATATGCTAATTGCTAATACGGCATCACTGCATCTAGACTCTTTACATGGACATGACTAGGGTGTATGTGTGTGTATGTGTGTATTTATAAAAAAATTTTTTTTTAACTGATACCTCCAATTCCAATCCAGCACCTTTTTCATATTGGTAATCTTTATTCTTCAAGATTTAGCCTTGAATTCATTAGCCTCAACATATTTACTTATTTTCTCCATCCTGTAATATACAAAAACTAGTTTCAGAATTGTTAATATATACCATTAACTTCAGCTTAATAATTGTGTAAGTTTTCTGGGCATTATTCCATTGGTCATTATTTGTGTTTCTTTTTGTCATTACAAGTCTCAATATCTGATAGAGAAGTCTTTTAATCTTATTTTTCAAGAGTATCTTGGCAGTTCTTCACCATTTACACATGAATTTTAGGATCAGTTTTTCAGGCTTTCAAAAATGAATCTATTGGGATTTTGATTGGACTACATTGACTTTTTGAATCACCTAGAAGATAATTGACATCTTTACAATAGTATTCCAGTCTTTGAATATTGAATGTCTTTCCATTCATTTGGATATTCTTTACTGTATTCAAGTAAAGTTTGGTGACTTTTCTCCATAAAGGTGTTCATGTTTTGTTAGATTTATTCCTAAGAATCATACTTTTTAGATTCTGATTCTAGGCCTATTATTTATGATCTCTGTAACCTTAAGCAAACTGCTTAACTGCTCCATAATTTCTTTTGTTTCTTCTATGTGAAATGAACATAATAACAGTACTTAACTGGTAGAGTTGTGATGAACATTAAATATTCTAATGTACATACAGAGTTTAGAATGGTACTTGGCTTAAGTACAATGTAAGTTTCAGCCATCCTTGTTATTTTCTAACTTTTACTAATACAGAAATGCAGTTATTGATTTCATATTGAGCAACCTTGATAAATTTTGCTAATTCCATTATTTCTTTTTCTAAATTCTTCATTAATTTTTCTTTCTTTCAAAGACACACTGAATTTCTAAAATTTATATAGAAATGGAAAAGGAAAGTATCTGGAATAGTCAAAGGTATTTTCAAAAATTATTTAATTGCAAGACTTATTATAAAGCTGCAGTAATCAGGCCAGTTTAGTAGTGTCAAAAGGATTGATACATAGATTAATGGAGCAGAATATAGAAATAGACCCACACATTTTCAACATTGATTTTCAACAAACCTGCCAATGTAAAATTCAGTAGGGAAAGCTAAATCTTTCAATAAGTAGTTTTTGGACAGGTGGGTATTTATATTGGAAAAAAATTTAAAATCTGTATTTCGTACCATGCTGACATATTGACTTGAAATTGATCTTATACTTAAATATAAAACTTGAACTTATAAAACTTATAAAACATAAGAGAAAATCTTTGCAACCTGGGGATATCCAAAGATTTCTTAGAACACAAAAAGCACAAACCATAAAAGGAAATTATTTATATATGGTACATCAAGATTTCATAGTTTTACTGCTTGAAAAATACCATCAGGAAAACCAAAAGAAATCTTTTGAAGAAAAATAATTGCAACACATATATCAGACAGACAAGTTACACAAAAAAACTCCGATAGCTCAGTAAGAAAACAAAAAGACTAATAAGTCGGCAAAATATTTGAAGAGATACTTTACAAAAGAGGGTGTATGAATGGCAGTAACCACCTGAAAAGATATTACTACATGCCCAATAGAATAGCTAAAATTTAAAATTTTCAATACCAAGGATGGGAGCATCTTTCACTAGCATACTGTGTTGGTGGCAGTGTAAAATTTAGGTACTTGCATATGAATATTTATAGCAATTTTATTAGTAATGCAAATCTAGAAATATCTATTACAGGTAAATAGATAAACAAAATGTAGTTTATCCATGCAATGAAATACTATTCAGCAAAAAAAAAAGGAATAGAAAAGGGTAACAGGACTATGCTGAATGAAAGTAGCCAAACAAAACATTACTGAGTGAAAGAAACCAGATAAAAAAGAACACCTACTGTATGATTCTATTAATATATAATTGTATAAAATGCAAACTAACCTATAGTGATGGAAAGCAGATCAGTGGTTGCCTAGGGACAGGGTTTGGAAAGAGATGGATTGCAGAGGTACATTAGGACACTAGGAAGTTTTTGAGATGATGGAAATATTTGTTATCTTGATCATGATGATAGCTTCACATTTAAAAAATATACATCACAAAGTACTAGTGCATACTATCTTCACATAGTACCTTTTACATATGTACAGTTTATTGTATGTAAAGTAGAAAAAAGAGAAATAAGTCCTGTTGATTCAGTCTAATGCTGATGACCCTCCAGAGGTTCCCATTTCTTTCAGAGTAAATGACCACATTTTGTAAATGCCACATATTGGATTAGAAAGCCCTGTACTATCCACTCCAATTTTATTTTTTTAATATAATCTCCCTTGATGCTTGCTCCCTGCTCCTTCTGCTCCCCTAACTGATATCCCTCCTGTTTCTAAAACATGTAGGTATGTTCCGATCTCTGGATTGTTGCACTGGTTATTCCCTCTGCCTGGAGTGCTTTTCTTCCACATACCCTCAGATTTTGCTCATGTTGTGCTTTGAGCTACCTTGACCAGCCCTCTCTCAGGACTCCTATTCTTCCTGTTCCATTGTTTTAGAATATTTATCACCATCTTACCCTAGCAATTAAGTTATTTACTCTGTGTATTGTTTACTCTGTTCTCATCACTAGACTTGAGCTTCACCAGGGTGGGTTTTTGGTTTGTTTTTTTTCTGTTTACTTTACTGGTGCTTGTGCCTGATACAAACTGGCACTCAAAAAATATTTGTTGAGTTAGTATTTATTTTTCACTCTATTTTTCCTGCAGCTATTTTTTAAGTTTAGCACTTTTATATTTTCATCTAGGATTTTCAACTTTCACACTTATTTTGACAAAATCTGAAGTTAATTTATATTGTACCCTTTCCTATATGAGAACTTTAGGATACTTTAACTCCTTGTACTTTCTTTTACCTCCTCCTAACTCATGGTGTTATTGTTATGTTTGAAGATTTTTTTTTTTAACCTGGCAATTTGTTAGTATTGTTTTAGTATTGTTTTATACAATCAGTGTTCATTTAGATTACACCTTATATAGTTCTTTGGGCTTTTCATTCCTTCTTGAAATTCACATACGCCATCTGGGATCACTTACCTTCAGTCTGAAGGAAATATTTTAGTATTAGGGAAGTCCATAGTAACATACTTGAAGTTTTCATTTGTCTAAAAATGTCGTTATTTTGTTGTCAATTTCAAAAGATACTTTTGTTTGTTACAGAGTAGTAGGTTGACAGATAATTTTCTCTCAGTATATTAAAGAAATCACTCTATGATATTCTGGTTTTCATTATTGCTGTTAGAAAGTCAGCTGTCAACCTAACTGCTGCTCCTTTCTCCCTGGCTATTCTTTTTTTTTTTTTTTTACTTTATGCTAAAACATTTAATTAATGGCCTCCTAGAGCTTTTTTTTGATATCATTAATGTACAATCACTTGAACAACATAATGGTTACTAAACCCCCTATTATCAAGTCTCCCCCACATACCCCACTACAGTCACTGTCCATCAGCCTAGTAAGATGCTATAGAATCATTACTTGTCTTCTCTATAAATACTGCCTTTCCCGTGTCCCCCGCTGCTGCATTACATGTGCTAATCTTAATGCCCTTTTTCCCCCCTTGTCCCTCCCTTCCCACCCATCCTCCCCAGTCCCTTTCCCTTTGGTAACTGTTAGTCCATTCTTCAGTTCTGTGAGTCTGCTGCTGTTTCGTTCCTTCAGTTTTTTTCTCAGTTCTTATACTCCACATATGAGTGAAATCATTTGGTACTTGTCTTTTTCGGCTTGGCTTATTTCACTGAGCATAATACCCTCTAGCTCCATCCATGTTGTTGCAAATGGTAGGGTTTGTTTTCTTCTTATGGCTGAATAATATTCCATTGTGTGTATGTACCACATCTTCTTTATCCATTCATCTACTTGATGGACACTTAGGTTGCTTCCATTTCTTGGCTATTATAAATAGTGCTGCGATAAACATAGGGGTACATGTGTCTTTCTCAAACTGTGCTGCTGCCTTCTTAGGGTAAATTCCTGGGAGTGGAATTCCTGGGTCAAATGGTATTTCTATTTTGAGTTTTTTGAGGAACCTCCATACTGCTTTCCACAATGGTTGAACTAGTTTACATTCCCACCAGCAGTGTGGGAGGGTTCCCCTTTCTCCATGTCCTTGCCAACATTTGTGTTGTTTGTCTTTTGGATGTTGGCCATCCTAACTGGTGTGCGGTGATATCTCATTGTGGTTTTAATTTTCATTTCTCTGATGATTAGCGATGTGAAGCATCATTTCATGTGCCTGTTGGACATATGAATTTCTTCTTTGGAGAACTGTCTGCTCAGGTCCTCTGCCCATTTTTTAATTGGCTTATTTGCTTTTGGTTTATTGAGGAGTGTGAGCTCTTTATATATTTTGGATGTCAACCCCTTATCGGATATGTCATTTATGAACATATTCTTCCATACTGTAGGATGTCTTTTTGTTCTACTGATGGTGACCTTTGCTGTACAGAAGATTTTTAGTTTGATATAGTCCCTCTTGTTCATTTTTGCTTTTGTTTTCCTTGCCCGGGGAGATATTCATGAAGAAGTCACTCATGTTTATGTCCAAGAGATTTTTGCCTATGTTTTTTTCTAACAGTTTTATGGTTTCATGACTTACATTCAGGTCTTTGATCCATTTTGAGTTTACTTTTGTATATAGGGTTACACAGTAATCCAGTTTCATTCTCTTACATGTATCTGTCCAGTTTTGCCAACACCAGCTGTTAAAGAGGCGCTGCCATTTCCCCATTGTATATCCAAGGCTCCTTTATTGTATATTAATTGACCATATATGCTTGGTTTATATCTGGGCTCTCTAGTCTGTTCCATTGGTCTGTGGGTCTGTTCTTGTGCCAATACCAAATTGTCTTGATACGGTGCCATTGTAGTCAGGGAGTGTAATTCCCGCTACTTTATTCTTCCTTCTGAGGATTGCTTTGGCTATTCGGGGTCTTTTGTCATTTCATACGACGTGTAGAACTATTTGCTCTAGTTCATTGAGGAATGCTGTAGGTATTTTGATAGGGGTTGCAGCATTGAATCTGTAGATTGCTTTAGGCAGGATGGCCATTTTGACAATATTAATTCTTCCTAGCCAAGAGCATGGGATGAATTTCCATTTATTAGTGTCCTCTTTAATTTCTCTTAGGAGTCTCTTGTAGTTTTCAGTGTATAGGGCTTTCACTTCCTTGGTTAGGTTTATTCCTATGCATTTTATTCTTTTTGATGCGATTGTGAACGGAATTGTTTTCCTGATTTCTCTTTCTGATAGTTCACCGTTAGTGTATAGGAATGCAACAGATTTCTGTGTATTAAGTGTGTATCCTGAAACTTTGCTGAATTCAGATATTAGATCTAGTAGTTTTGGAGTGGAATCTTTAGGGTTTTTTATGTACACTATCATGTCATCTGCAAACAGGGACAGTTTGACTTCTTCCTTACCAATCTGGATGCCTTTTATTTCTTTGTGTTGTCTGATTCCCATGAATAGGACCTCCAGAACTATGTTGAATAAAAGTAGGGAGAGTGGCCATTCTTCTCTTGTTCCCGATCTTAAAGGAAAAGCTTTCAGCTTCTCACTGTTAAGTATAATGTTGGCTGTGGTTTTGTCATATATGGCCTTTATTATGTTGAGGTACTTGCCCTCTATGCCCATATTGTTGAGAGTTTTTATCATGAATGGATGTTGAATTTTGTTGAATGCTTTTTCAGCATCTATGGAGATGATCACGTGGTTTTTGTCCTTCTTTTTGTGGGTGTAGTGGATGATGTTGATGTATTTTCGAATGTACCATCTTTGCATCCCTTGGATGAATCCCACTTGATCATGATGGATGATCTTTTCTATGTATTTTTGAATTCGGTTTGCTGATATTTTGTTGAGTATTTTCGCATCTATGTTCATCAGGGATATTGGTGTATAATTTTCTTTTTTTGGTGCTTACTTTGCCTGGTTTTGGAGTGATGTTGGTCTCATAGAATGTGTTTGGGAGTATTCCCTCCTCTTATACTTTTTGGAGAACTTTAAGGAGGACGGGTATACATCTTCATTAAATGTTTGATAAAATTCAGCAGTGAAACCATTTGCTCTAGGGGTTTTACTCTTTTCTTTTTTTTTCATATCATTAATCTACAATTACATGTGCAATATTATGGTTATTAAACTATCCACTTCATCAGGTCCCCCCCACCAACCCCATTACAGTCTCTGTCCATAAGTGTAGTGAGATGCTATAGAATCACTACTTGTCTTCTCTGAGTCGTACAGCCCTCCCCGTGCCCCCCCCAACATTACATCTGCTAATCGTAATGCCCCTTTTTCCCTCTTATCCCTCCCTTCCCGCCCATTTTCCCCAGTCCTTTTCCCTTTGGTAACTATTAGTCCGTTCCTGGGTTCTGTGAGTCTGCTTCTGTTTTGTTCCTTCATTTTTTTTCTTTGTTCTTATACTCCACATATGAGTGAAATCATTTGATACTTGTCTTTTTCAGCTTGGCTTACTTCACTGAGCATAATACCCTCTAGCTCCATCCATGTTGTTGCAAATGGTAGGATTTGTTTTCTTCTTATGGCTGAATAATATTCCATTGTGTATATGTACCACATCTTCTTTATCCATTCATCTACTGATGGACACTTAGGTTGCTTCCATTTCTTGGCTATTGTAAATAGTGCTGCAATAAACATAGGGGTGCATCTGTCCTTTTCAAATTGGGCTGATGCATTCTTAGGGTAAATTCCTAGGAGTGGAATTCCTGGGTCAAATGGTATTTCTATTTTGAGTTTTTTGAGGAACCTCCATACTGCTTTCCACAATGGTTGAACTAATTTGCAGTCCCACCAGCAGTGTAGGAGGGTTCCCTTTTCTCCACATCCTCGCCAACATTTGTTGTTGTTTGTGTTTTGGATGTTGGCCATCCTCACTGGTGTGAGGTGATATCTCATTGTGGTTTTAATCTGCATTTCTCTGATGATTAGCGATGTGGAGCATCTTTTCATGTGCCTGTTGGCCATCTGAATTTCTTCTTTGGAGAAGTGTCTATTCATGTCCTCTGCCCATTTCTTAATTGGATTATTTGCTTTTTGTTTGTTAAGGTGTGTGAGTTCTTTATATAATTTGGATGTCCACCCCTTATCGGATGTCATTTCTGAATATATTCTCCCATACTGTAGGATGTCTTTTTGTTCTACTGATAGTGTCCTTTGCTGTACAGAAGCTTTTCAGCTTGATAGAGTCCCGCTTGTTCATTTTTGCTTTTGTTTCCCTTGCTCGGGGAGATATGTTCATGAAGTCACTCATGTTTATGTCCAAGAGATTTTTGCCTATGTTTTTTTCTAACAGTTTTATGGTTTCATGACTTACATTCATGTCTTTGATCCACCTTGAGTTTACCTTTGTGTATGGGGTTAGACAGTAGTCCAGTTTCATTCTCTTACATGTAGCTGTTCAGTTTTTCCAGCACCAGCTGCTGAAGAAGCTGTCATCTCTCCATTGTATCTCTAAGGCTCCTTTATCATATACTAATTGACTGTATATGTTTGGGTTAATGTTTGGATTTTCTATTCCGTTCCACTGGTCTGTGGGTCTGTTTTTGTGCCAATACCAAATTGTCTTGATTACTGTGGCTTTGTAGTAGAGCTTGAAGTCAGGGAGCATAATTCCCCCTGCTTTATTCCTCCTTCTCAGGATTGCCTTGGCTATTCGGGGTCTTTTGTGGTGCCATATGAATTTTAGAATTATTTGTTCCAGTTCATTGAAGAACGCTGTTGGTATTTTGATAGGGATTGCGTTGAATCTGTAGATTGCTTTAGGTAGTATATCCATTTTGACAATATTTATTCTTCCTAGCCAAGAGCAGGGGATGAATTTTCATTTGTTAGTGTCCTCTTTAATTTCTCTTAGGAGTGTCTTGTAGTTTTCAGGGTATAGGTCTTTCACTTCCTTCATTAGGTTTATTCCTAGGTATTTTATTCTTTTTGATGCAATTGTGAATGGAATTCTTTTTCTGATTTCTCTTTCTCTTAGTGCATCATTAGTGTATAGGAAAGCAACAGATACCTGTGTGTTAATTTTGTATCCTGCAACTTTGCTGAATTCAGATATTAGTTCTAGTAGTTTTGGAGTGGAGTCCTTAGGGTTTTTTATGTACAATATCATGTCATCTGCAAATAGTGACAGTTTGACTTGTTCTTTACCAATCTGGATGCCTTGTGTGTCTTTGTTTTGTCTGATTGCTGTGGCTAGGACCTCCAGTACTATGTTGAGTAACAGTAGAGAGAGTGGGTATCCCTGTCTTGTTCCCAATCTTAGATGAAAAGCTTTCAGCTTCTTGCTGTTAAGTATGATGTTAGCTGTGGGTTTGTCATATATGGCATTTATGATGTTGAGGTACTTGCCCTCTATATCCATTTTGTTGAGAGTTTTAATCATGAACGGTTGCTGAATTTTGTCAAATGCTTTTTCATGATCTTTGGAGATTCTCATGTGGTTTTTGTTCTTCTTTTTGTTGATGTGATGGATGATGTTGAAGAATTTTCGAATGTTGTACCATCCTTGCATCCCTGGGATGAATCCCACTTGATCATGGTGTATGATCCATGATGTATTTTTGAATATTTTGTTGAGTATTTTTGCATCTATGTTCATCAGGGATATTGGTGTGTAATTTTCTTTTTTGGTGAGGCCTTTCACGGTTTTGGTATTAGAGTGATGCTGGCTTCATAGAAGGAGTTTTGAAGTATTCCCTCCTCTTCTATTTTTTGGAAAACTTTAAGGAAAATGGGTGTTATTTCTTCTCTGTATGTCTGGTAGAAGTCAGAGGTGAATCCATCTGGTCCAGGGGTTTTGTTCTTGGGTAGTTTTTTGATTAGTGCTTCAGTTTTGCTGCTGGTGATTGGTCTGTTTAATTTTTTGTTTCTTATTGGTCAGTCTTGGGAGGTTGTATTTTTCTAAGAAGTTGTCCATTTCTTCTAGGTTTTCCAGCTTGTTAGCATGTAGATTCTCATAGTAGTCTCTTATAATTCTTTGTATTTCTGTAGGGTCCGTCATGGTTTTCCCTTTCTCATTTCTGATTGTGTTTATGTGTGTAGATTCTCTGTTTCTCTTAATGGGTCTGGCTAGGGGTTTATCTATTTTGTTTGTTTTTTCAAACAACCAGCTCTTGGTTTCACTGATTTTTTTCTGTGTTTTATTCTTCTCAATTTTATTTATTTCTTCTCTGATCTTTATTATGTCTCTCCTTCTGATGACTTTGGGCCTCCTTTGTTCTTCTTTTTCCAATTTCAGTAATTGTGTCTTTAGACTATTCATTTGGGAATGTTCTTCTTTCTTTAAATAGGCCTGGATTGCAATATACTTTCCTCTTAGAACTGCCTTTGCTGCGTCCCACGGAAGTTGTGGCTTTGTGTTATTGTTGTCATTAGTCTCCATATATTGTTTGATCTCTGTTTTTATTTGGTCGTTTATCCATTGATTATTTAGGAGCATGTTATTAAGCCTCCATGTATTTGTGAGCCTTTTTGTTTTCTTTGTACAATTTATTTCTAGTTTTACACCTTTGTGATCTGAGAAGTTGGTTGGTAGAATTTCAGTATTTTTTAATTTACTGAGGTTCTTTTTGTGGCCTAGTATGTGGTCTATTCTGGAATATGTTCCACGTGCACTTGAGAAGAATGTGTATCCTCCTGCTTTTGGGTGTAGAGTTCTGTAGATGTCTGTTAGGTCCGTCTGTTCTAGTGTGTTGTTCAGTGCTTCTGTATCTTTACTTATTTTCTGTCTAGTTGATCTGTCCTTTGGAGTGAGTGCTGTGTTGAGGTCTCCTAAAATGAATGCATTGCTGCCTATTTCCTCCTTTAATTCTGTTAGTATTTGTTTCTCGTATGTCGGCACTCCTGTGTTGTGTGCATATATATTTTAAATGGTTATATCCTTTTTGTTGGACTGACTCGTTTATCATTATGTAATGTTCTTCTTTATCTCTTGCTACTTTCTTCGTTTTGAAGTCTCTTTTGTCTGACACAAGTACTGCCCCACCTGCTTTTTTCTCCCTGTTGTTTGCATGAAATATCTTTTCCATTCCTTCACCTTTAGTCTGTGTATTTCTTTGGGTTTGAGGTGAGTCTCTTGTAGTCATCATATAGATGGGTCTTGCTTTTTTATCCATTCTGTTAGTCTTTGTCTTTTGATTGGTGCATTCAGTCCATTTACATTTAGGGTGATTGTCGATAGGTATGTACTTATTGCCATTGCTGGCTTTAGATTCGTGGTTACCAGTGTTTCAAGGGTAGCTTCTTTACTATCTAGCAGTCTAACTTAACTTTCTTGTTAAGTTATTGTAAACACAGTCTGATGTTTCTTTACTTCTCTCCCTTCTTATTCTTCCTCCTCCATTCTTTATATACTAGGTGTTTTATTCTATGCCTTTATTTAGTATTTGGGTGGTCTGCTTTCTTTGCTATGATTTTATTTTCTCTGGTGACATCTTTTTAGCCTTAGGAGTGCTTCCATCTAGAGTAGTCCCTTTAAGATATCCTGTAGAGGTGGTTTATGGGAGGCAAACTCCCTCAGCTTTCGCTTGTCTGGGAATTGTTTAATCCCTCCCTCAAATTTAAATGATAATCGTGGTTCGAAGCCCTTCTGTTTTATTATGTTAAATATATCATGCCATTCTCTTCTAGCCTGTAAGGTTTCTGTTGAGAAGTCTTATGATAGTCTGATGGGTTTTCATTTGTAGATGATCGTTTTTCTCTCTCTAGCCTCCTTTAATACTCTGTCCTTATCTTTGATCTTTTCCATTTTAATTATTATGTGGATTGTTGTTGTCTTCCTTAGGTCCCTTGTGTTGGGAGATCTGTGGGCTTCCGTGGTCTGAAAGACCATTTCCTTCCCCAGCTTGGGGAAGTTTTCAGCAATTATTTCTTTAAGGACACTTTCTATCCCTTTTTCTCTCTTCTTCTTCTTCTGGTACTCCTGTAATGCGAATATTGTTCCATTTGGATTGGTCACATAGTTCTTTTAATATTCTTTCATTCCTAGAGATCCTTTTATCTCTCTCTGCCTCAGCTTCTCTGTATTGCTGTTCTCTGATTTCTATTCCATTAACAGTCTCTTGCATCTCGTCCAGTCTGCTGTTAAGCCCGTGGATCGCTTGTCTCTTTTCTGCATTGTCTTTCCTCACTTCCCTCACTTCCTCCCTTAGCTCTTGCATATTTCTCTGTAGATCTATCAGGATGGTTATGACTTTTATTCTGAATTCTTGTTCAGGGAGATTTTGCAAGTCCATCCCATCAGGCCCCCTCTCAAGGGTTGCCTGGCTGATCTTAGTCTGGATCATATTCCTCTGTCTTTTCATGGCGATAGAAGTAGTCGCTGGTAGGCGCCATGTGTGTCAACTGGGAGAACAGAGTCCCTTCCTGCTTGTTGTTCTCCTTGCCCTTCTCCCAGGCCTGAGCTGTTTTCCTGCACACTAGGAGGCAATCTCTGGCATAATCCCCTGAACTGCCTGAGTGCAGGGTCACCCTCAACCTAGACCTGGTTCTGGGGCTCTTCCCGCTTAGCTGCACACGCCCCGGGAGTCTGCGGCGCCGGCCTGGGAGGGAACGAATGGCAGGCTGCTGATCTCTGTGGTAAGCCTCACCGCAGCTGCTTAGCCCAGCCGCCAGCCAATTGGTCTGAAATTCCCCAAGACTTCCAGCCTGCTGGGCTGAGTGTGCTGGTACGATTTTGTTCAGCTGATGGGCCCTTGTCTCTTCAAGACTTTTGACAAAAAAAAAAGTGCCCACTGGGAGTAGATTCTGTGAGGATGCTGTAGGTGGCGCTGCTCCTCCACTGTTCCATAGCAGTGGAGGCTTTCAGACCCTTTGGGGCTCTGGCCAGGCAGGGCAGAACGAATGGTGGGCTGCTGATCTCTGTGGGAAGCCTCATTGCAGCTGCTTTGCCCAGCCACCGGCCAAGGGGTCCAAAAATCCCCAAGACTCCCAGCCTGCTGGGCTGAGTGCCCTGGGACAGTTTTGTTCTGCTCTTGGGCCCTTGTCTTTTTAAGACTTTTAAAACAGCGCCCGCTTTTGTTTTGTCCCAGCGAGCTGGCTGAAAGGATCCATTTGCATTCTCCGTCTCAGTTCCTGCACTTCTATTTCTCTAATCTCCGATACACCATGCGATGTGTGTCAGTGCTCCCGGCACAGATCACCAGGGCTGGTCCCTGCTCTGAATCTTTTCCTCCTGCTGGTGCGCTGGGGTTGGGGAGTGCTTGGTTCTCTCCAGGTCGCAGCTTTGTATGTTACCCGCTTTGTGAGGTTCTGAGTTCTCGCAGGTGTAGCTGTAGCCTGGCTGTTGTCCTGTATCTTCTGGTCTGTCTTTTAGGAATAGTTGTATTTGTTGTATTTTCATAAATATATGTGGTTTTGGGAGAAGATTTCCGCCGCCCTGCTCACTCCGCCATGTTCCCAGAAGTGCAGGGGTTTTGTTCTTAAGTAGTTTTTTGATTACCAATTCAAATTCTTTGCTGGTAATTGGTCTATTCAGATTTTCTGTTTCTTCCTGGGTCAGCCTTGGAAAGTTGTATTTTTCTAGAAAGTTGTCCATTTCTTCTAGGTTATCCAGTTTGTTACCATATAATTTTTCATAGTATTCTCTCATAATTCCTTGTATTTCTGTGGTGTCTGTAGTGATTTTTCCTTTCTCATTTCTGATTCTTTTATGTGTGTGACTCTTTTTCTTGGTAAGTCTGGCTAAGGGTTTATCTATTTTGTTTATTTTCTCAAAGAACCAGCTCCTGCTTTCATTGATTCTATTGTTTTATTTTTCTCAATTTTTTTTATTTCTGCTTCAAACTTTATTATGTCCCTCCTTCTACTGACTTTGGGCCTTATTTCTTCCTTTCCTAGTTTCATTAGTTGTGAGTTTAGACTGTTCATTTGGGGTTTGTTCTTTCCTGAGGTTGGCCTGAATTGCAATATATTTCCCTCTTAGCATAGCCTTCGCTGTGTCCCACAGATTTTGCAGTGTTGAATTATTATTGTCATTTGTCTCCATATATTGCTTGATCTCTGTTTTTATTTGGTCATTGGTACATTGATTATTTAGGGGCGTGTTATTAAGCCTCCATGTGTTTGTGGGCTTTTTCATTTTCTTTGTGTAATTTATTTCTAGTTTCATACTTTTGTGTTCTCGGAAACTGGTTGGTACAATTACAATCTTTTTGAATTTACTGAGGTTCTTTTTGTAGTATATGATCTGTTCATGAAAATGTTCCATATGCACTTGAGAAGAATGTGTATCCTGTTGCTTTTCAATTGAGTGTTCTGTAGTTGTCCATTAGGTCCATCTGTTCTAATATATTGTTTAGTGCCTCTGTCTCTTTATTTATTTTCTTTCTGGTTGATCTGTCCTTTGGAGTAAGTGGCGTGTTGAAGTCTCCTAAACTGAATGCATTGCATTCTTTTCCCCCCTTTAATTCTGTTAGTATTTGTTTCACATGTGTAGGTGATCCTCTATTGGGTGCATAGATATTTATAATAGTTATATCCTCTTGCTGGACTGACCCTTTTATCATTATGTAATGTCCTTCCTTGTCTCTTGTTACTTTCTTTGTTTTGAAGTCTATTTTGTCTGATAGAAGTACTGCAACTCCTGCTTTTTTCTTCCTATTAGTTGCATGAAATATCTTTGTCCATCCCTTTACTTTGTCTGTGTATGTCTTTGGGTTTGAAGTGAGTCTCTTGTAGGCAGCATATAGATAGGTGTTGTTTTTTTATCCCTTCAGTAACTCTATGTCTTTTGATTTTTTGCATTCAGACCATTTATCTTTAGGGTGATTATTGATAGCTATGTACTTACTGTCACTGCAGGCTTTAGATTCATGGTTACCAAGGTTCAAGGGTAATTCCCTCACTTTCTAACAGTCTATTATAACTCACTTTGTATACTATTACAAACACAACCTAAAGCTTTTTTTTTTTACTCCTTTTTCTTCCTCCTCCATTCTTTCTATATTATGGATCATATTGTGTACTCTTTGTTGAGGCCTTGGGTGACATCTGCTTAGCCTTAGGAATACGTCCATCGGTAGGAGCCGCTCCAAAATGCACTGTAGAGGTGGTTTGTGAGAAGTAAATTCTCTCAGCTTTTGCTTACCTGAAAATTGTTTAATCCGTCCTTCAAATTTAATTGATAACCTTGCCGGGTAGAGTATTCTTGGTTCAAGGCCCTTCAGCTTCATTGCATTAAATATATAATGCCACTCCTTTCTGGCCTGTAAGGTTTCTGTTGAGAAGTCTGATGATAGCCTGATGGGTTTTCCTTTGTATGTGATCTTTTTTCTCTCTCTAGCTGCTTTGAAAAGTCTGTCTTTATCCTTGATCTTTGCCATTTTAATTACTGTATGTCTTAATGTTGTCTTCCTTGAGTCCCTTGTGTTGGGAGGTCTGTGCACCCCCATGGCTTGAGAGACTATCTCCTTCCCAAGATTGTGGAAGTTTTCAGCAATTACCTCCTCAATGATACTTTCTATCCCTTTTTCTCTCTCCTCTTCTTCTGGTACCCCTATAATGGGAATATTGTTCCGTTTGGATTGGTCACACAGTTCTCTCAATATTCTTTCATTATTAGAGATTCTTTTTTCTCTCTGTGCCTCAGGTTCTTTGTATTCGTCTTCTCTAATTTCTGTTCCATTTACCCTCTCTTCTACTACATCTAATCTGCTTTTAAATCCCTCCATTGTATGTTTCATTTCAGATATGGAATTTCTTAATGATTGAATATCCGACTTAAATTCATTTCTGAGTTCTTGAATATTTTTCTGTACATCCATAAGCATGTTTAAAATTTTTGTTTTGAACTCTCTTTCAGGAAGATTGGTGAGTTCAGTTTCATTTGGCCCTTTTTTTGGGGTTTGTGAGATTTTGGTCTGAACCATGTTCTTTTGACATTTCATATTCCTGTGTGGTGCCCACTAGTGTGCAGAAACTCCAGTCTCTGGAGCTGCCCAGCCCCTAGAGTGAGGTTGTGGGTCTTAGCGGAGCAGAACTGGTGCCTGGGGGGAGGAAAGATCTGTTTCTCGATTCCCGTCTGCGGTGCCTGTCTCTAGTGTCAGAGCCAGTGGGCCAAACACACATGTGTAAGCCTCTGTGCTTTGTCTCTCTAGCTTTTGTAGGTGGGGCCTCCCTCTGACTCGCCAGCACAGTGACTGCCGGTTTGCAAGCAGGTTACAGCAGGCCAGGAGGAAGGCTCGGCAGGCTGCAGGTCACAGTTTGGGGCCTCGGAGCTGAGGAGGCAGCAAGGGGAATGGAGCTCCTGAAGCTCCTCAAAGTTCCCAAGCAGCTTGGCAGAGCGTGCCCAGACACCCTTGTCCAGCTCTCCCTTCTCCCGTGCAGCAAGCTCAGTGCAAACCCTGCCCCTTCAGCAGCCCTCTCGGTGCTAGGAAGCCTCTCAGAGCACCTGCCCCTCCCTCTGACACAGAGCGGCCGGGTTTGAATCCTGTCCTCCACAAACGGCCAGAATAGTCTTCTGGCCCTCCCCCCGTCCGAGCTCCCCAACGTCCAGAGCACCACAGAATATAGGCTTTCGCTCACAAAGCAGATCTCCAGGGCTAGGTGTTCATCAGTCCCAGGCTTCCACCCCCTCCCCGCTCTGTTTCTATTCCTCCCGCCCGTGAGCTCCGGTGGGTGAAGAGCTCAGGTCCCGCCAATTTAAGGCTTTCGTACATTACCCTGTTTCGTGAGGTCTGGTCTGTTTGTGAGGTCTGTATGCAGTCTGGTTCAGCCTTCTTTCTTGTTGCTGTTTCAGGGTTAGTTGCATTAATTAACTATATTTTTGTACTATTTGTGGTTTTGGTAGGAGATCTCCCTGTCACCTGTCACACCACCATCTTGAATCTCCTGGTTTCCATCCTAGAGCTTTTATTATCTATTATCTGTTACAGGCACTCTTCCACATCCAGTGATAATTAGAATTCATCCATTATCATAGGCCAGAGTTAGCACTGCATATTTGTTTCATGTTCTTAACATTCGTCCACTTGAACCAGTCAGCATTTTAAACTGGCTATTCTTTAGATATTTTCTTCATCTTTGATATCCTTTCGTTTCAGTGTGAATTTGCCTACCTAGGGATTTGTTTGTTCTGATTGGAGCTCATTGGGCTTCTTGGTTTGGTGGATTTGTTCTAGAAATTATCTTTTCATATTATTTCCCCTTCCCACTGTTTCTCTTCTTAGAGTGTCTACTCCACTACAGACATCCTTCAGCATCTTTTATTTCTTCAAACTTACTTCATCTGATAATTTCAATGTCTGAAATCTTATCAGTTGTCCTTTTGCAATTAGGTATTTCTCTCTCTCTTTTTTTTGATGAGTTGTTCATTCTACTTGGAGAGTTCATTGTGAAAGTTCTTTGAGGTTTAGGATTAAGGTAGTGTGTTCCTCCAGAGAGAACTTGACTGTCTGCAACATTAAAGGCTCTGTGTTTGAGACCATTTCAATCCAAATACCCAGCTTCATTAATTTCCTTTGGACTCCTAAGAAATATGAATTTGGGCTGCAAGTTTACATGATAGCTTGCTTTGGTTATAACACATCAGGAACTTTTTCGTCACTTCTCTGGTAGTCATGAAGGCCACTTACCTTACAGTCTTCTGAGGTAGGAGGAGTGGGTACATGGGATAGGTTATTTTAGGCTTACACTTTTAGATTAATGCTGTGAAGGTCTCCTACTGACTTCCTTGGGCTAACCTGGAATTTGAAATCCTGTCAACTGAATTTTTTTTTAATATTTTTTTTATTCTTTCATTTGTTATTTTCTGCAGTAAAGTTGGTCTATATTATTTAGTCTGCTAGTGTACCCACATTTAAAAAAATATATAATTGTGCTGTTTTTTTCATAGTGTACTTTGTGATTTAAATGGTGTATATTTTGTCTCTTGGCTCATTTTATCGTTTTCTAATTTGTACATTAAGCTTATTTCTTTAGTTTTGCTATTATAAATAACTAATAAACTGATTCCATAGGTAAAAATGTTATCTATTAATTTGTGTTGTCTTAATTGCTATTGTGGTGGTGCATTTTCCAAATGTAAAATACCTATTCTTAGTTATTCAAATCTTAAACCTTTTTCTTAAGGATTTGTATAAACTTTTCATAAAGATACTGACCCACTCTCTAACATATTACTTTGTTAAAATGTTTCCGTTTCTGCTTTTTGGAGAATTGTAAATTTATGGAAACTTTATAAATGATTCTTTTACCAAATTTTAGCAAATGTGTTCTTATTAATTATATTTTACTTACTTGGAAACGATTATTTAAAATTTGGCCCTGGTAACTTCTTGCCAGTTCTTGTAATTATTGTTATTTATTGCTATTTAATGTTCTGTGATAGTTATCTCAAAATTTCTCATTTCTCTAAAACCCAATGCTTGTCTTCTGCCTCACAGTGGTTTAAAGCAATTAACATTTATTTTTGTCACACAACTGACACTTAAGCAGCTGTGAATCAGTTTTTGCAATCCTTCTTCACATATCTTTGTGATCTGGGGCCCTGGCTGAGGGTGTCATTCCATTTGAGACATGGCATTCTTGTGGCAGGGAGTGAAAAATAAGGAAACTGGTATAAACGCATAATGCATCTGAAAGCTTCTGCATACAAACAGTATATGTCATGTCTGTATATCCTGACACATGGTCAAGCACAGTGGGAATTGCATAGAATTGTATGTGCCTCCCATAGGAGGCACATGACTGGCCAGTTATATGGAAGGGTCAAATAAATACTTGGCAACAATAATGCGATCTGCTGTGTCTCTTTTCTTACGTTTAACTTTCTGGCATAAATTTTATAATGACACATGTCCATGTGAAGTCTTGTTAAGTCTTCCTTTATGGCTTAAATATAGTAATTTCTGTTGTAAAGATGAGTTATCTTACCTATGATTTTGAATCTACTTGAATTTAAGCAAGATCAGAGATTCTTGTCTGCTTTGTTCAGTGTTTTCTCAGCACTAGAAGAATGCTTGGCTCATAATGTCCTTTCAGTAAATTGTGCTTCCCATCTTAGTTGATCTGTGTTACTCTGATTTTCTGTATCTTATTGTCAGTTCTCTCTGCTAGCATTATCCCTGAAGTCTTTTAGTGACTATATTTCCTTGAATTATTTTAATAAATCACAGTTACCTATTTAACAAATTATGTTAATAATTCTAATACTAAATAATTTAATGAAGAGGGCAAATTTAGGTGAGTTTTTAGCCCCTGGAAAATAAAGTCTGCATACTTCTTCCTATAAATACTCTCATCACCCATGTCATTAAAAAAAAAAAACCTCCCTTTGACTCCTGAAATGTAGCTTCTTGCTATTGCTCTATAACTATTCTTTACCTTTACATTTCTCATTGTTTGACCACCTTTGAGCCCCTCCCCTAAAAAACTGTTACTGTAGATCCTGAGGTACTATAGTTCACTGGAGTGGTTGGTTTGTTTGTTTTCTATTTCTAGGGCTATTCTCTTTTTCTCTTTCCTTATAATGTTCCTCTTCCTTCTTCCACTTTTCAGTGTACTGATACTCCCAGTTTCTGTTTTTAGCTCTCATTTCTTGTCTTGTGCTCTTTTTAGTGGAGCTCCCATTCATACGGCTTTCATATTTATTTCTTCATAGATGATTTACAAATGTGTGTCTTATAATAGTTATTCTGATTTTTTACCCCCTCATTTCCACTTGTGGCATTTCCATTACTTCACCTCAACCTCAACATGTCCAAAATTGAACTGTTTTCTACTAACTGACTCCTCCCTTGGAAACTACCTCCTGTTTTTGTTGATGGTACACCTGGCTTCTAAAAAGAACAGGAGGAGTATCAGCATTTGTGTTGCACCTAGTGCACACTAAGCACTGTGCTGCTCAGTTACACAATGTCTGGCCCAGGTTTTACCTTTTGAGAAACCTTTTCCAAAAAATCACAGGGAATCCTCTGTGATTCTTTCTTCTTGGGCCACTAGCAATACATTTGTCATTTAAACCACTAGATTCTCAGTATATGAATCTCCTACAATTCATAATTTTAGTTTTATAAGCCTCCCAAAGGCAAAGATTTTTATTTCATAATTTTTACCAGCACAGTACCCCATAGGTACAGTACAATTTAATAACTGCTCAGTGATTTTCCATTGGAAACAATGCTCTGAATTAGGGCAAGAATCTCAACCTAAATAACAAAACTAAATAAACTAAAACTAAATAACAAACCAAAACCTTAAAACTAAATAACCAAATTATTGAACCTTGAACCCAGTTGTACAGGGTTAGTCCCTGGAAGTGGCAAAGGCTCTTATACATTAAGGATCACCTGTTGAACACATCTTTACTCCATAACAGAATCTCGTTACCAATAATGTACCCTCATATAGCCATTTTTATATTGCTTTCCTAAACATATTTATAGAAGGTAATACAGTTACTTTATTTTCTCTTCCCCATTAGGTGCACCAGGCATAATTTCCTCACCATATGCAGGGGCTGCTGGATTTGCCCCAGCCATTGGATTTCCTCAAGCTACAGGTGACTTTTTTTTTAAGTTGAATTTGAAATGGTTTTTTAATGATGTCCTATATTTTCTAGGAATTTACCAAGTTGAAAAATATTACCATATTTGAAGGATTCACCATTATATATATCAACCATAGAAGTGGCTCATTGTATGATACTCAGCTTCCTTGTCCTTACACATTAATTGTTTCTGTTCTCAATCCCCAAGTTGCACATCTTTTATACTATCCATTGGTACAGATAACTGTAGGTTGACTGTATTTAATAACCTTATATTTTGCCCCTTTTGGTTATTATATAAAATATATGGGCTTCTTCTATTTTTGCTGATAAGCTTATTAGTTACATGTTGAACAGACCTGTGTCTTATTTGTCTTTGTGTTCTCAATGCCTTTGGTGGACACAGGCAGTCAGTAACTATTTGAATTAATAAACATTTACTGTTCAACTTATTCATAAAGCCCTTTCCTTCTTTCCTTCTTGTCCTTTCAGAAGATTCCCATTGAGGGAATTTTAACTCCTCTCTGTGATGGAGAGGATGACATTAACTAAAAAGGAAAGAATGATAAGAAGGTTGAGGTTTAAGTTTTAGGGTTTTTGTGGTTTTAAGACATCTTAACATATGTTTAAGTGAATATTCTGTCTGTTCCATTAAAATGAAGGCATTATACATTGTTTTTACTTATTTGATAGTCCTGAAAATTTAATTGATATACATTTGGAAGGGGATGATACATAGTTTCCCTCATTTTAGATACTTCTTTTTGACACATTATATGTATGAAAAACACTAGTAGATAGAAAAAATGTTTAAAGAAGGCTCCTGAGTTTATAAGACTTTTAAGATCTAGTAGGGGGATATATACACACATAAGTTGTACTGTTGGTGGTATACAGTACTTATGAAAGTTACTCAACAGTTGCAGGATTGGATTGGAGGAGCATAGGAAGAAGTCATGTGAGACACTATTGAGTATAGATTTCATGGAAAAGTATCCAGCCTGAGAAAGCAGTCTGCACAGTTTTAAAACTGAGCAGGATGGGTAGTAATGACCTTCTTAGATTGTCAAACAGAACAGTCTGCATATAAACTATATTGCAGTTTAATTGCATGATTTTTGGTAAAGTGACCAGATGCTGCTATATATTATAAGAAAATTTGAGCTTAAAAAAATAATAAATTAAAGAACTAGTTCATGTTACATAAACTATAGAGATTTTACCTTAGATAAATTTTAAGCTGAGAACACAAATAGTGGGACCTTTTGAGATAGCGTGCTTTTTAAAGTATGGTATATAGTATTAATACTTCAGTATTGTAGAACTTTCAGTAGTTCTGAAATACATATGGAAATAGCTATGAAAAATCTTGCTATAAAAGAATATTGAATTCTACAAATCTGTTGTTGATGGTAATAATGTTCATGTAGCACCTTACAAGGTTACAAAATGCTTTTCCAATAAATAATATATATTATACATATGTACAATCACCTGGTGATTGATTTTATGATAAAAGTGTAATGAAAATTGCATTTACCTTGTAGATATGTGCTGGAATATATCTGTTTCAAGAAACAGTGCTTGTAGTTGATAGAACCTCCAAAAAAAGCCTAATAGGTTTTAAGACCAGTGAATTTGGTTGCTCTGCAAGTAGTGTATAGATAATAGAGTACTGAGTATGAGAATGTTAAAGAATAAGTACCTCAACTTCCAGACAGAGTCTGTAAGGCAGAAAACTGGCCTTTGATATCTTTATGGTAAATTTGACACGTTTTCTTCTGTATTTTTGCTTTTGTCTTTGTTTATTTACTTTTTATCAAGTATTGTAATTCTGCAGATAACTAGACAATGAAGTAAGTGCTTTTGATGTTTTAAAAAGGTCTGTCAGTCCCAGCTGTTCCTGGAGCTCTCGGTCCTCTCACAATCACCTCCTCTGCTGTCACTGGAAGGATGGCTATTCCTGGGGCTAGTGGTATACCAGGAAATTCTGTTCTGCTCGTCACCAATCTCAATCCTGATGTGAGTTGGAAAGTATTACATGTAAATAGTCTTTCAGGAGGAGGTATAGTAACTTCTGATCTAGAGTCATATTCAAATGAAAATGTTTAAGTTTGTTTTAAGGACCTTTATTAAAGTTCATCACTAGTATATATATGTATATATATATATATATATATAGTGAGAGAGAGAGAAGAAGCATATAAAGTCACTGCTTTAAACAAAGTCAAATGTTATTGTTACAAGTAAAACTTAAAATTTTTACCTCAATTAGACATTTATATTTTGTGTTATCCTTTTCAAACAGCTTATCACACCACATGGGCTTTTTATCTTATTTGGTAAGTTCCTTTTTGCTGTTGTTCTTAATATATTCTATGATGTGAATTGAACACATTTCATCATTCAGTAATATTTATTATATGCTAAGTAGTGTGCTGACACTGAGGATAGAGTAGCAAATAAGGTTTAGTAAGTAATTTCAATTACAATAAAGTTCTATAAAAAGGGAGTAGAGATTGTAATAGGAGCATATAGTTGGGAGAGTGAACTAGCTGAGGAAATCAAAGATCATGTACTAGTAGAAATGATAGTTCAGCTGACTTTTGAAAAATGAGCAAAGCATTAGCCAGGCAGAAGGGAAGGGCAATGTCCTTTCATAGATACTAACAGTGAGAGAAAACTCCTGGAACATGGAAGCAAAGGAAGCCCAGTGGAAAGCATAAGGGAGAGATATGGTGAAGCTGGACAGAGGGGTGGGGCAAGGTCTTGAAGAACTTGGTAAGCTAAGTTAAAGGAGCTTGGTTTTTAAACTAAGAACAATGGGAAACCATTGAATAGGTTTAGCAGGAGACAGGCTAATGAGATTCAGGTTTTTTAAATAGTCTCTAAACTTTCTAACAGTGTTCCTCACTCAGTTAAAAAAAAGCACATTTTCCAAGTTGATTTATTGAATATGATTCATTATTCAAAGATTTCATCCATCTTTTAGTGTATTCACTATGTATAGTGTAATATATACAAATATAAGAGCAATAAAACAAGCAGTATTTAATGAATATTTTTAATAATAAAACTTTTTTCATAAAAAACACAGTGAGAAATATGGTTTAATATGTTTCATTATTTTAAAAAATCTTTTTAATTTTGATTGACTAGTCCAAGGTCTGATTCTAAATTCACTTTATTTTAGTACTTGATCCTCTGTCATCTTTTCCTGTTGTCATAACTGGAAAAGATACTTCATAAAGATGTGTGATATAAATGGAAGTGTTCATTATTGCTGTACCTGACTAATTTTGATACTGATTTTCCAGTGTAATCCACTAATTTTTGTTGTACTTTATCTGGAAATGTTCCATATTTCTCTTGTTAAGTGAGTTGATCCTGAAAACTGTTGCATTAGAATATATTTTAAAATATCACCCTCAGCTGTAAGAACAAATTGTATGTGTTATTTTTCTTTTAAAGAATATCTACTTCAGCCACTTATAATTTCAGAGGAGGACAGCAAATTTGGAATACTTGTCTTTCTGTTTTAAACTTTAACAGGCCTGTTCATCTCTAAGTTAAGTAGTTTTAGGTGCTGGCCCGCAAGATCACCAGCACCCCTTTGGGTGCCTTGCAGATTTGCATAGGCATGCTCTTATCTCATTGCCAAGTATGGTAGTAATGTGACTGAAGGTCTCATTTTTATAATACTGGTGATACACTTATCACATAAGGTGCAATATATGTTAATACACTGAATGAAAAAAATGAGAGAATGCCTTTCATCTTCTAGAAATTTCTGCCTATAGTTTCATCTATATATTAAAAATTAGTAAAATATAAAATTTTCATATCGGTTTATATAAACAACTCAGTATAAATAGGGTTTATTTGCCTCTCATACACCAGTAAATCATTTTGCCTGTCCTTTGGGATGCGGGACTCACTTTGGGGAACACTAGTGTAGAAAAATTGAATGTAATCAGATCACTTGGGGAGATTTTTGATAGTCCAGATGTGAAATGATAATGATAGTTTTGATGGTAGTGAGGATGGAACGAAATGGACAATTGTGAGAGAGATTTAGGCCCTGGAGTCAGTCAGTGCTGGTGATGGGTTGGCTGTTGGGAGTTTAAGGAGAGAGAATAGTCAAAAGATGACTCCCAGATGTCTGTCTGGAGCAAATATGTGGATGTTCGTAATATTTATCAGTAGAGTTGATGAGCATTGAAAGTGGTAAGATGAAAGGGGAGATGAATCTGTTTGGGACATGTTAAATTTGAAGTATTTATGGGACATCAAATGAAAAAGGGTGAACAGATGAATACATTTGGAATATTAAAAAGATACAAATTTTAGAAGTAAATGTATGAAATTGCCTAGGGAACATACATAATATGGGAAAAGAAGCCACCTTTAAATATGTTAGGAAAATTAATTAAATATTAAACACAGGCATTAAAAACTGTTTATCTTTTTTAATTAGGAGTATATGGTGATGTACATCGAGTGAAGATTATGTTTAATAAGAAAGAAAATGCCTTGGTTCAGATGGCAGATGCAAATCAAGCTCAGCTAGGTATTAAAATGATTAGTAATAATAATGATAAACTTGTATGTGAATTTTCCTGTAAATTAAACAAACTTATAGCTAGTAGGAATGTAATTTTACTGGAGATTGCTTTCATTATTATTAGAACCCTCTTATATTTTGAGATTAAAAAATACTTACTATTCTTTTAAGTCTTAAGTTGATTTATCTCCTTGAACATATTGGTGATGTTTAGAGCTTTGACTCTAGGGTTTTTCCATTAAGTTTAAACTAATAAACATGACTTATTTTGTTTCATTTTAGTTTACTTACTTCTTGTTTATTTCTTTCCCTTCCAAATTAAGTTTTCTAGACCTGTTGCATGACTTTAAAGTGTAGACAAACTTAATAATAATGGGGCAAGAAAGTGTCTTTCCATGACCTTACTGTTCACTGTTACAGTGACTATTAAAATATTGCTCTCAGATTTGTTATAAAAATGCTTTGCTTGAGATTAAACTAATTTATTGAATAACCATTTCCTGAGTACTTGTTATGTTCCAAGTACTCTGGAACTTCCTAGCACTCTGCTAGAAGATAGTTATTTCTTGTTTGATTGCTTTTCTTTCATTATAGTAAAACAAAGTCACTTAATACATTTTTGTATGTATGAGCTTTTGGATTTAAAACCATTTTAACGCTCAAACTGACAATATAATTTTAAATGACTAAATAAAAAGGAATTTGTGATAATTTAGACAAATTTTATAGACTCTACCTTGATAATCAAACTCTCCTGATTTTCTTCCTATGCACCAGCAATGAACCATCTGAGTGGTCAGAGACTGTATGGAAAAGTGCTTCGAGCTACACTGTCCAAACATCAAGCAGTGCAGCTTCCTCGGGAGGGACAAGAAGATCAAGGTCTCACTAAGGATTTTAGCAATAGTCCTTTACATCGCTTTAAAAAGCCTGGCTCTAAAAACTTCCAGAATATTTTTCCACCATCAGCCACTCTGCATCTTTCCAACATCCCGTATGTACCTAATTATTATTCATAGATGATTAATAATGTATATACTATATGGTTTGTGAGGGTTAGAAACTCTGAGATTATTCTAATATAGCAGTTGTCCTATTCACTAATTTCTTGTGATATGATTTATTTGCTATCATGTCTTAAAAAAATTATATCTCAGTTATATACTTGAAAAGTGAAAGATAGCAAAGTTTTAGTTTTCTTTCCACATAAAGAATTAGCAGTGCTTACCTTTCAGTTACTGTGGGGCATAAAATTAAGTTTCTACAAAAATACTTCGGTACGTCCTTGTTCATCCTTTCATATAAAAGTAAAGACTCTTAATTAACCAACTTAGCAAAATCAAATACTTCATGTATTTAGGAATTTGGTAAAAATAAATTCTCTAGTTTTTATAAGCTGCAAAGCCTTGTGTATATATTAATTACTTATAAGCTAAAAATTATTTTCTTATGACCATTCTATATTAACCAGTGTTGTAGCCAACTTGTTCAGTCATCTTCTAACTCTGGGATCAACAAACTACAGCCCATGGATTAAATCATCTGTTTTTGTGTGGCCTGTGGGCTGACAAATTTCTTACATTTTCAAATGGTTAGGAAAAAAGCAAAAAAATATTTTGTGATTTGATAAAATCATATAAAATTCAGATCTCCCCTTCCATAAATAAAGCTTCATGGGACACAACCACAGTCAAATTCATTTATATCTCATCTGTGGTTGCTTTTGAGCTACAGTAGCAAAGCTGAACAGTTGCAACAGAGACTGTGCGGCTGTCAAAACCTAAGGTATTTAATGTGTGGCCCTTTATAGAAAACGTCTGACAACCCCTATTCTAATTCTTGAAATATTTGACCTACAAAGATGGCAATTTTGTATAACTTAATCTAATACATGAGGGGAGATAAGCTTTGGGTAACAACTTTAGGGTATGGGATTGTGTGTGAACTTAAAGAGACTGAGAGAACAGAGAAAGGAAAATAAAGTTCTGAAATAAAGAACTGGGGCTAAGATAGTTGACTCTCTGTGATGTTTTCACAGCCCTTCTGTTACAGTGGATGATCTGAAGAACCTTTTTACAGAAGCTGGATGTTCAGTGAAGGCTTTTAAATTCTTTCAGTAAGTCCATGCTTCAAGAAATACATTAGCAATATTTAATACAGCATGCAAATTTTTAAGGTAGTTCAATGGAGGTTTTTACACAATATTAATTCTATGTACTTCTTATATTTCTTACACTATTTTCAGGAAAGATCGCAAAATGGCACTCATTCAGTTAGGATCTGTGGAAGAAGCAATCCAGGCCCTCATTGAGCTTCATAACCATGACCTTGGAGAAAATCACCACCTCAGAGTTTCCTTCTCAAAATCTACAATCTGACTTTTCTGTGAATTTTTTCTCCTAAGACTGGACCATAATTTCAGTAAAACCTTCAGACGTAGACAAGCAGCTCAAGACCAATTCTGCCTCTTTCACAAAAATAACTTTCTGAGTTTGATATTCAAATATATTTAAGAAAATAAAGGGATGTTATTTTTTCCCATGTTTTCCCCCCTGCAAATATGTGATCAAAGGTTTTGTTTATCCTTTGTACCATAGTTTCTAAGAAAACAACTTTCAGGAAAAAGAAAAATCAGGAAAAAAATTTTTTCCCAATAATTTAGTTCCCTATATTAAATTGGGTTTCAAGAGGACAGACTTTCTTTTAGTTTGGGTCCAGATCAGCCTTATATAATATTTCTAAAATCCTTTGTACTTTGAAAAATCTAAACATACATACTTTTAAAATTACTTGAGGTAAGTAATTTATATTACTTACAATCAAGTTTTTAACTTGATGATTCAGAAGTTTGACCCCTATAGGAAATTATGTTCACTTATAAATTACATAGATTATTTGGCATATATTGATAGTTATTATACATAAACAAAAATTGGGGTATATTTGAAGCAAACTTATAAACTTGCATGTTTTCTTCAACTGATTTCTTTTTTTCTCTGTAATACACCCCTTTGAATAATGCATATATTTAACTTCTTAAGAATTTGTAGAAATGAAGTGTCTCAGCTGTCCCCAAGGAAATTAAGTGGAATCCAACCATAATCTATTAAGGTGTCAGAATAATTAATAATTTTATTAGGAAAACTCATGTTTTAAATTTCAGAATGACACGTTTGCTGAGTAATATAATACCATCTTGAAAAAATTTTAAAAATCCTACTTATAAACTACTTTTTTATAATTGTTTTCAGAAAAAACGTTTACAGTCTTAAGGAAATATTCAGGTCTATCATATGGTTTGACAGATTTTTTAAAAGTTATTTTTGGTAAGGTCTTCTTTTAGAAAAAAATCTCAAGGGTTTTTTGTACCACTATAATCTCTAATACTTACTCAGAATTACTGTGTATTTACTTAATTTCTTATTATGTGCCTTATTATGTGCTTATGATACAATAGATTAGAGTTTTATCTAAGTAACTTGAAAGCTATATTGTGGGCTTGGTGAGCGTTTTGTTTTTTCACTCCTTGTTTTGGTAAAGATTTTAAAGTTTTTTTCATTGCAATTTTAAGTGGTTTTCAATAAGTAATAGTTTCTATTTAAATTTTTGGTGCTTTGGTGCAGAGATGGGATGGGGATGGGTAAATGGTTTGGAGAATAACTCAGTACATACCTGTAGGCCTCTTCATGTGGTGACCAGTAGGTCATTGCCAGTTACAGTGTACCAATTTGGGGCTATAAAATGCAGTCTCAGTTTCTGGATCGTGTCTGATCTCTATCACCCATTAGAATTTGTCTCAGGATTACTTGTTTTTTCTCAGTACTCAAGTGAGAACTTGCTTTTCTTTGTTACTGTAGCCTCATTACTGAGTGCCCACGTATCTAGAGGATGAGAAGGTGTTTTTTTTCTCATACTCTGTCTCTTTCTTTTTGGTTGAATGTAAGAGTACATTTTAATGCTGTTTCAGTGGTTATATAATGTAAAAAAAATTTTTTTTAATGAGAAACTTACTTTCATTAATTACTCCTTCAGTGTTTGATCAGATTTTTTAAAAGGAGAACTTGTCAAAAGGGTCATTTTTGTCCGCCCCTTTTACACTTTTCAGATTCTCAGCATGGCTCATTTCACCCTTTGAAAAGAATATTTCAATCTCTTTGATATATTTCAACCATGAATTTGAACACAGGTTTTTTCCAAAAGAAATTTTACAAAAAATTGGAGACTACAAAAGATATTATAAATTTTTAAAAAGTAGATTCACTCAACACTGAGCAACAGTTAGTTGGTAGAACTAAAGAGACCTTCAGATGAATCAGTTTTAGCATTAGCTGAATAGAGAGGTAAAATTATTTATCTAATTTGATTTTTTCCAAATATAAAATATATTTTTACTGAAACACCAAGTGAGAAGGAAAAACAATTTCTTTGAGAAATCTCCCCAAATTTGCTTTTTTTTTCCTTGCATATAGGCACATTATAATTTTTAGTAGCATGTTAAATTGGATTATTTCATTTGAGGTAGGAATGACTAATTTTAACTCAATGATTCTTATAACATTCAGTGTAAGTGTAGCAAAAGTGTAGCAGAAGGGAGATCATAATGGTGTTGAATGTAATTTTGAAGTAAGGAAAGGCCTTTAAATCTGAGAACATTTTAATCCTTTTCAGGGGTTTGTGTATGTGTATAGATAAGTGTATATACATATGTACACTCTTCTAATGTACATATATATGCACGCTATATACATTTAAATTTATCGACAAAATCAAATTAAGATTTGGAAAAGTGAGATGCTCATTTAAAATAGTGTATTTGAAACCATTGATTTGTGTCTGAAATTAGCTGTAGCACATGGCTGTTGTCCATATTGGGCTATTTGCTGTTTGAATTACAGAGGTCTACAGTATTTGTTGGTATAGTTTCTGTAAAAATGTCAGGGGAGTAGAAATCTAGATCTTTGTATTTTTGCTTTGGCATGCATTTATTTGATATCTTCTAGGCAATGTTTATTTTTGCTATTTGAGCTGTCATAGTATCCTATTTTTAGGTTTATTTACTTTATTTTAAGGAATATTGTCTTGTCTCTTTTAGAAGTGTCTTTGACTTTTACACAAAGTACATATATTCACAACTTTAAAAAATAGCAGTACACATTTAACAGTAGCAATTTATGCCCAAAAGTTTTACTTGAAATTTAAATAACTTGCATAGCAGTAAAATGTGTTTTGCATGAGATACAAATAGAAAATAGTCAGTGTCTTAATTGATAACTTATTGGAGAGTATCAGAATTCCTCAGTAGCCCCCGGAGAATGCCATAAATTCTTTGTGTAAGATTAAATATTATAATCCGTTAGTTATAGAAATGTTTCTGATTCTGTGTTGAAAGATGCAGATCTCACAGTTTTTAGAGAGGCAATTTCTGCCTGCCTAATTCCTTATGGGAGCGATACCTTCTTTGGCTCCACCTAGGATGGTTGATCATAGGTTCTGTGTCAGTTGATAAGAAGTATGCTCATGAATATCTGTTCAGTTTCATATAAACTTTTCAAAGCTTCCATGTCATTAGGCAGCAAAATTTATACGTTGAGTATATTATCATGCAGTTTCTCTTCTGTTTCCACAAAATATCTTCAGACAAAAGACGACAAGCTCAAAAGTATTGTGTTTTACCCCCCTCACTTAAAAACCCTATGTTTGCCAAACTGTCAGCCTTTTAGAAAACCTAATGTGTACTGCTATTTTTAAAACCAAAAAGGCAACATGACTATGCGTAAAAGCGTTTTTCTTAGCCTTTCCTTTGTCTTGATCAGTTGTTAACAAGAATAAAACTGCCAGACTTAAAATAGTCTACTATTGTGCTAGAAGAAATACAATTTAGATTGCACAAAACTTTTCCTTTAAAGAAAATGTAACTCAGCTGTCTTTTAAAACAGCTGTGTTCTTATTACAAGACTATTTGCAGTCTTTTTTCAGAGCAAATTCTAACAGTTGTGAATGGCTTAAAATAAAGGAAATTACTGAAATATTAGTTTTTGGTGTTTTATAGAGGGAGAGAAAACAGGACCAAAGTTTATGTGCCTTCTTCAGTAGTCTTAATTGACCTTTTCTTCCTATTTGAGACCGAGGTAGTAGTATCAGTATTCTGGTTTCAGGAAATATGTACTGTGTAGTTTTAAAAGAATGTTATCCCACAGGCTATTCACACAAGCAGAGAATTGTAGCTGTATAAATGAAGTCTCAGTTACACTTTTGCCTTTATCACATACTCTTCATTATATAACATTATGCAGGTCCAAGAGCAGAGCTGCTCTACATCTTTGTGGCAGTCATCTTAGTTTTTGTAACCGGAGGCGTATGTTACAGAGAACAGGGATATTTGTCTGGTCCAGTAACCTTGGTGATAATTGTCATTATTGAAAGCTGCTTATGGCAAGCTTAAATCAGCACTGTACACAGGTTTTTGTTAGTTTGGGATCTATGTAGTAGTTGTAATAACAGGTTATTTTCAGTTTTGGATCTATGTAGTAGTTGTAATAACAAATATTTAAATATCTATTTTTGATGTCATTTAATAAAAATCATAACTCTGGCCTTTTTCCCCCCTTACCATTGTTACCCAGATTTTTAAAGAATTCATCCCACATCCAGAAAATATTAATTGTAGGGATTTCTGACCAAGCAAAGTTTTGCATCAAAATGTCACCTCCTTGCTCTGACCAAAGACTGGCTGTTCTGGTTTTAACTCCTCTCTGTTCAGCATTCTTTCCCAAGCTCCTTTCTGAAAGAAGACCCAGTGCAAAGCGGCCTTTACTTTCTATTTCCTATTGGTGAATAGACTACTTAGAGAAAATGGGAGTTTAAATGTGAACAGAATGGATTAGGATGACAAGGGTTTGATGGGCATTTTCAGTACTGTATTTAAGAAAAAAAATAGCACAGCTAGGAGCCTCTGACATTGTCTTGTGTTTTACATGGTCTGTTCATAAAATTCCCTTTTTCAGTTTGTAAGAATGTTCATCTAACAGAAGAAAATGCTGTAAATATTTGTAGTGACATTTTTTTTTAACCAGGCCAAAAAAGAAAAAAAAATGTTTTGGGGAACAAGTTAACATATAAAGTGGTTTTATATAAAACATCAATTGTCGTGTATATTTTGATAAGCAGCAGTACCAGCTTTCATTTGTAACGCAGTTTGTGGCATTGGAAGACAAGGATTCTGTGATTGTTGAAGTGAATTATGTTATAAATGCAAAGAGAAGATAAAATATTAAAAAACATATTTTCTAAATGCGAAGTGCATGGTTAATTCAAGCTTCTGTACGCTACAGTATATTCCATTTTCGTTCAATTTGTATATTTGCTGACTATTACTTGGTATCTCTAGTCTCTTTTCCTAACAAGTATAGCATTGTAGCATGCCTTTTAATAAATGTCATGACATCTGTACGCTCTTAAAATTTTTCTGTGTTCTTGTCTGTACTTTGGGTTTCCCCTTGTCTTACCTGTAATTCTAATGATGTCATATTTTCTTTTCTTTTTCATAGCCATCCATCTAAACTTGTCCTAGTTACAGAATAGCAAGAAAATAATCATACAACTTAAAAAACTGAAAAAATCCTCAGTCCACTAATCACCTCTCTTAATTAAGGAACAGTTCTCATTTGAACAGCAAAGTGCTTTTCTAATCACTCTTTAATGCAGCTCCTCTGGCACTCCCCTTTAGTACAAGTACACATTTGCATGTTTGCAGGAGTGCTTTCTCTCTCTCACACACACACATACACACACACACACACACACACACACACACACACACACACACACACACTTGATAAATGTGCAGTGCCAAATGAGTTGGAACACTTTCCAGTTTAGTTTTTGGATTTCCTATAAGATTGCTATATATAAATTCTGAGACATGAGGAGTGATCTCACACTAAGTCTGTGCCTTCTTTAATTAAAGGGTAACAACACAGTTACCAGCTGCCTATATATTGCTCTTCCTTAGGCAAAGGTTTTATTTCTAGGTTCTTTAAAGAGTTAATTGGATTGTAGGAGTCTAAGCAGTCATTTTATTAATCATTTACTCTAGGATCGTTTAGAAGTGGAATTTATTTTTAATAGACTACAAAATTAGGTAACCATTACTGATCTTTGCTAGCTTACCTGTAAAATCTATTGTCTCCATAAATGTAATTAGATTTTTTTTTTAAGCATGAGAGACATTTTTATCAGGAAAGGATAAAATAACCCTGTGACCAAATAAGCGTTTATATAATTACTTGGCCATTAAATGCTTATTTATACAGCAGAATGCTCTGTTTTGAGCATAAATGGATCTAAGAGACCATCTAGTTCAATTTCCACTTTTTAAAGGTAAGTTGTACAGAAAAGGAAGTGACTTGCCCAAAGCCTCATGCCAGTTATTCGCAGAGTCTAGACTAGAATCCATATCTCCTTGACATTTATCCAGTACTCTCCACTGTGCCCAGGTGTTGTAGTTCTGTCCTGCTATCTTTTGTAAGGGTTATGATCTTAAAAGTCCATACAGGAAATTGGGGTGCTTATATATTCTTCTGAAAACTACCAAAACCAATTTAAAGGTATTGCGTAAGTGGTGAGGGTGTTTCTGCTGAGAAGTAAAAATGCTTACCTACCTTTGAAATTTTTGAACAAAAAATGTAATTTCAAATTGCACATTTAAGATACTAACTCTTGAAGAATGTAATTACTATTTATATTAGCTTGTTAGGGCTGACATAAAGTACCACAGACTAGGTAGCTTAAATAACAAATTAATTTTCTTAACAGTTGTGCAGGTTAGAAGTCTAAGATCAAAGTGTCAGCAGGGCTTATTTCTTCTAAGGCCTCTTTCCTTGACATATAAATGGCCATCTTCTCCTGTGCCTTCACTTGGTCTTTTCTCTGTGTGTGTCTGTGTCCTAATCTCTTTTTATAAGGACACCAGTCATACTGGATTAGGGCCCACTCGTCTGAACTTATTTTACCCTAATCAACCTCTTTAAAGACCCTGTCTTCAAATAGTCACATTCTGAGACACTGGGGTTTAGGACTTCTACACAAGAATTGAGGGGGGGACACAATTCAGCTCATTAATACTATTTAATAAAAGTTGTTCACTTAGGTCATCAAATACTGATGGCCCCAGCAACTGAGCTAGGTGCTGGGGAAGATAAGAGTTAAAGTCATAGTGGCTTACCTTTTCTAAATGTATTACCTAGTGGGAATGTCAGTCTAAATCCATAAATCAAATAGTCTTGAACTCTTGCCTTCAAGAGGAAGCCCCCAGAATGGATCATGAGGTCTCTCTCTAGGCAGTTCTCTAGTCAAAATACATATGGTTAAAGCTATCCTACTATTAATTTATTAATGTATAGGAACACATACCCTGCAATAATTGTCTCCTCTTCACTCTTAGACATAAGCCATTTCAAAGCAATTATCATTTCTAAGACATATGCCATTACTTGAACAGTTGCAGAAATAATCAAATTAAGAAGATGCTATCAAACCAGCTGTGTTCAACTTTCAATGCCCAGCATTTGTTGATAATTGAACTGGGATGCTAGAATAGTTTAAAAAGCATTAAACCCATTCTGTTTACAATTTGTGTGATTGTTACTACATCAACTATTTTTTTCTGTTGTCCTATTTCAAGTTCTAGTGGAAATTTGTCACTTTCTATGAAAACAATTTATACTGATAAAATTCTAATAATTTTGTTGAAAATACTGCTTTCATCAGCCATTGGGCATGGGTGTAGAACCCCCACCTCTGCTAGTATACAGTATCATTAGCCAAGAAAAGTTAATGATTTTAATGTTCCATGAAGATTCATGTATTTATTTCATTCCTGTTCTAAGATTGTAGACAGAGTATGAGGAAAAATTCAGTTTTCTGTTGGAGTAAATTGCCCTTAGATTAGGTAAGCACCTTTGTCCTTGTTTCTGTGTCTAAGATTGCCTGCTAAGTCTTGATCCTACGGAATTCAAATGTCAAATTCTAACTTGCTAAGGTATTGTCTTTAACCAAATTAAAGTTGATATTAGTTACATTAATGTTTGACAAGTACACTTTAGGGCGACAGGCACTATTAGAGATAAAGAGATTTCATGATGATATGTTTATATAATGAAATAATTTATAGTTATACAAATGGACACAAAGAAGCCACATGGAAGAATCTCACAGGTGATGTTGAACAAAGGAAGCCATACATAATGTAGAATTTTATTTACACCAAGTTCAAATACAGGATAGTGGTTCTTTGGAAAGGAGGTAATTGAGAGTTACGAGGAGAGGTTCTGGTGTGTGGTTAATATTTAATTTCTTAACCTTTGTACCAGTTATCCAGCAGTGTTTACTTTTGGATAATTCATTGAGTTTGTACAATTTGGATTTGTGCATTTGTGTGGTACACATCAATTAAAGGGATTTTGATATTGGTTATAATTGAGCAAGGATCTATAAACAATTCTTAAATCAGATGATTATTCTATGCACTAGAATAAATAAAGTACTGTTACAAAGTACTCAGGATACCATGGACTGAGTTCACAATGAAACTCCCTCACGTATGTATGTATATATTGCATTTTTCTGACCATGGCACACCTATAGGAAAAATGTTTCCCTGACAAAACAAAAAATACAAACCATGTTTTCAAGTAGATTTTATATTTTTGAACAGTTTTACACCCAGCTAAAATAAGAAAATATTCCATTAATACATTCTAGTTTTGTTTTTGTAACTGTAAGCCTGATCTGGTGGGCTATTGGTCTAACTCCTTATATGTCCATCAAAAGATGCCTGAATGACCTACCTAGCTCTCTGGAATCTTAAGAGGAGACTATACAAAAGGTTTAGCAAAAGTTTGGGTCATTAAGATTCTTAAATATGTACAAATTAGTATAGTCTGATGAACCCCCATGTACCCAATACCCAATTGCAACTAATGGCCAATCTTGTTTCATCTATCCTGCACTCCACTCCCTGGATCATTTTGAAACAAATCCCAGTCATTATATAATTGCATCTATAAACATTTCAGTATATAAAGTCCATAGGATTGCATTTGTTAAGTCTTTTAATATATAGCTTCCCTGTCCACCTTTTTTTTCTTTCCTTGTAGCTTACTTGTTGAAGAAACTAACCTATTTTCTCTGTAAAAATTCTAACAGTCTGGATTTTGCAAATTATGTCCCCATGATGTTATTTTTGTAATATGTATCCCCTGCCACAAATTTTCTGTATGTTGGGAGCCGCTTCTTAACTCCTTCATGGCATCCCTCTTTTTTCTTTTTGCAAGAATACATAATAGATGGAATTGAGCATTTAACATAATGTGTCTTCTTTGGTGATCATTGTTAGACTGATTAGTTTTCAGGGATTGCAAAATGGAGGCATTCTGTCATTTCATTTTGCATGTATTATTTCGATGGCTTTTATATAATAAGAGAAACTTCCCGATAACAACTGCTTGGTTACTCTGAAGTAAAGCTTCTAAAGGAAAGACAGGATACACACTTCATTTTTTCCCTTAACTGTTCTCAAAATAATTTTTTCTATCCTCCAAAAACTTTTACCTTCATTTTGTTTTTGCCTGTGTTTTTATGGAGAGTTTCCAACATTTGTATGGCCTCATTTAATCTTAATTACCTCTTTAAAGGACCCACTTCCAAATACTCACATTGGAACTTAGGGTTTGACATACTGATATGGGGGCCACAGTTCAGTCCCAAGCACTTAATGCTTTGGTTGCCTCTATAAAATGGGGATGATAAGACAGATGACCTTGAACAACATGGGGGAGATGAAGAGGCACCTGCCCCTGTGAGGTGGAAAATCTGAGTATAACCTTTTCCCCCAAAACTTTACTAATAGCCTACTTTTGACAGGAAGTCTTACCAATAGCATAAACAGTACCTATTTTGAATGTTGTATGTGTTATGTACCGTGTACAATAGAGTAAGCTAAAGAAAATTTTTTTCCAAATTATCACAAATCTCCAAGAATTTTTCCTATCTCTTTATTGGAAAGAAATACACGTATAAGTGGACTTGCACAATTCAAATCCATGTTGTTCAAAGGTTAATATTTTCCTTAGAGTATGGAGGAATAAATGAGTTGCTATATATATAGTACTTAGAATAGTGCCTGCACATAAGAGATGTTACCCAAAAGTTACTTTATTATCTTATGTTATCTATTATTGGGCAGTCAACTAAAAATCCAGGTTCTCAAGTCATATGCTTGACCATTTTCCTACTTAAGGAAGTGATCCAGAAGTTCTAAATTTTCCTCTAGTGAATAGATATTTCCTCTTTACTGAAAACCCCAAGGATGTAGCCCTAATACAGGGATGAAGCCAAAAAATCTAGTGGCCTTGGGGAGAAAGATTGCTTTGTACCTACATGTCTGTCTCGAGCTAATTGTCTTACTGGTGTTTGGAAGAAGTCAAAGATATCTTTTAAACTAGGGGAAATAGGTCGTCATATACCATCATGTTAGAGAAGTCAGTCAGATAAACAGTTTGGCCAGAAAATGATAAGAGATTAGCATGAAGCTGGAGGGAGCTTCATGATTTGCCATGCTTCTGATCTAAGGCAATCCACAAAAAGTCTGGGGAGTAATCTGTAATTAATGATCTCAGTGGGTGTAAAAGAATCAGGGACAAAAGAAAACCAACCAACCTTCCATCCATCTCAAAGCCGAGCCTGAGATCTAAAATGCCTTCACACTAATGTTGCTAATCCTAAAGTCACCCTCCATCTAAGCCAGGAATTTGAGGTAAATAGGTTACAGTCAGCATGGTGGAACCTTTGCAGACAGCTATTCCTTATCGCCCAGCCAGTGTCTTAATTCTTAGCTCTTTGTTTTCCATTTAGAGCAGTTTTTTTCTACACATTATTCTCCTTTGATAAACTTACAAATCACATGTCCCCTTTGTAAGGTCATTAGAAAGTTTGTAATGATGCGATCATCATGGCTAAAAACAGCAATGACAATTTTTTAGAAAAAATGTATTTTGGTTCTTAAGGAAATCCATGTTTTTAACCTTGCATCTAATGTAGTGTGGAAGGCACAGCATTTTCAAAGTCAAGCCTGCCACTGCCTGGTTTACATGGCCAGAGGTGCAGACATTTCAGCCTAGCAAATGTGCATGGGTGGGAATGACATAATGGCATACGAAATGCATTCTTTTCTTTATGATAAGCAGGGAACTACTCTATCCCTAAATTCTTCAAGTGCTTTTCTGAATATTTTCTTATGCAGCTGACTCAAAAGCTGTGTCACTTAAATCCTCATTCAAGCTTTTTCTGGAAAAATCTGAATGTCAGGAAGGAAGAATTTTCCCCTGGAGTTTCACAAAGGAGATTTCAGTCTACCCCTGACACAAGGAGAAGGTAGCCTGAGTTTATCCTGCACCTGGGCTAGATGAGGTTGGAATTTGTTTTTCTTGGAAACCAGTTTCAAAATTCTGCTCCTTTAGTGACAAAATGAAAAGGCATTTTAATATCCACTTTAATAATGTGGAAATAGATTTCTGTTACAAACACCTAAAGGAACAAGGTTGGTATTTGGGCCTTTATAGTTTAGATTCATTGTCATCAAGGCTTCAATTCTATATTCCAAACCAAACTCAACTGCAAGTTAGCTTTTTTTGAAAAGTTTGAAAAATTAGCCTCACCCCAAAGTATAATAATTTCTACATTTAGCCAAGTGAATATTTCTCTGCCACCCACAAACCAGTGTGGAGCTGAAGAAATTTGTACAAATTTGGCTTCAGCATTCAGATATTCTCAAAAAGGCAAATCCATCCAGCTGTTTTTTTACCATCTGCCTCCCCCAGTTGCCTTGATCGCCTGCAGGCCACACCAATTCTTCGTCTCATTTTCCTCTTTACTTCCGGTGTTGTTTCTCATCCCCCCTTACCTCCCCAGAGATCTCTATCCATGATCCATTATCTGTATCTATTGTCTTTTCTCTCTTTCCACCTCATCTGCACTACTGGATTTTCCTATCAGCCTTTTGAACATGCTCAAGTCTCTCCAACCTTAAAACAAGGAAATAAAACCCTCAATGCTCCTTTGTCTACCCTTCTATTTCTCATCTTCCCCCTTACCACCCAAATCCAAAACATAATGGTTTTCTGCTTCATCTTCCTACACACATCAAAGCCTTTTTTTTTTTGCCACATTGTAAGAACTCAGGATTTGCTTTAAAATAGAAACTTACAAACAGAGAACATTTACTTTGTGTTTGCAGTAGAAATTGTAGCACAGATGGTACCAAACATGGATTACAAATAATACCTTTGGCTAACAGATGTGTGCTAAGCGCCCCCCTGGTTCCTACGACCTGTTCTGAATGCTTTCTTTTGCCTTGTTCTCCACGTGCCTGTCAGTCTAGAATGTCACACTTGAGTCTGTATTTTGTATTCAGAAAGTGAGTTTTTCGAATAAAATCAAATTTTGTCTCTCCCCATTCTGAGATTCTGATATGTATGTACCCTTCCTGCTCCCTGGTCGACATCACTGATCTAGGGACAGCAAACATTTAGGGAAATAATAATTCCTTTTCTTGTCTAAGTAGACTGTGGCCCCGCCTTTCTGCCCCAGAGGCAATGACATCCCCAGGAAGTATAAATGATGAGAATGCAAACACAGCCTTGCAGTTAGGGCCTCTGAATGCCAAGTGACGTTTTCTCTCGCTGTGGAAATGTCATTGTCATGTTTCTCTTAATTTGTGACTAAGAATGAATGACCTCACCCACAATCTCTTGCTCTTCTGATTACTTGCTACTGTATAAATAACACAGCTACATGTAATTGAATTTCCCAAGATTGCAGACTTATTTAAAGGAAAGTGATCCTTTATTTAAGGAATAACAGAGAAAACCTAAAGAGGTTAATGTCCTAGTGAGACCAAGGCAAATTTGAAGATATCTCTTGGCTCTAAACTCGGGAAATTACTGGCCATCCGTTCATTCCACATACCCTGAAGTATTTCCTATGTGAGGTCCTATGGTCACATAGGACTTGAATGATGTAATGGTCAGGAGAGCCTAGGTGATGCTCTGGCAACAGATCAACCCTAGAAGTTAACAGCTACCAGTGAAGAATGAAAGTTCGTTTCTATGGGCCGGGCAACCATCCTCCATCTTGTAGCTATGTCATCTAAAACTCACGGCCCCCAAAGTCTCCTCAGCAGGGAAAGAGCCATGATTCTTAACTGCCCCAGTTCCTAAATGCCTTTTCTGAGGAATGACACATGGAATACACTTGTATTAGGCAATATTATTGCATGGGACATACTGGTACTGAAACAGCATTCCTTGTTTATCCAAAATTCAAATTTACCTGGACATCCTGCATTATTTTTATTTGCTTAATCTAGCAAGAGTTAAGGAAAGGTTTGCTGACGTTGTGTGATCAGTTGCCACCTCCAGCAGCAGAGATGGATGGGGCCTGAGCATCAGCCTGACAGTGAGCTGCACGGCCGCCCCAAGACCAAGATTTGGCTGGCAGTTAGGTTCTGCAGGGCCAGGCAGAGTAGAGCCCGGGCAGTGGCCAGAAGACCACAGTCACTGGAGGATATGCAGGGCTGCTGGTGTGGGTGGGAGAGCTGTTTCTGTCTACACTGACAGCCCTCAGGAGCTCTTCCTGAGTCCAGAGCCTCCTGCACCCAGCCTGGGAGCTCACATGGGCTTCTAGGGTCAAAACTGATCCCACCCAGTCAGTTGCAGAAGGGAGAGGAGTGCATCTGGGCACTGTGTCTGTCCAAATGTCTTAGTGGCCACCTGACGTGAAGCAGGGCATGGGGTGAGGTGCTTTACTGTGCATTCTGGGACTGCCGTCCACACAAACTACCATCAAAGGCACAGGGGACCATCTCCCAAGCTCCAGCATGCAGGCTCAGGCCTCAATGCAGCAGAACATGGGCACATTTCAAAGCACACTCTGGCAGGCCTGCTTCTGTATTTGCAGAGCCTGGAGCATATTGAAAAATACACCTTCCTAAATACAAAATCAAAAAGATGGGAAAAACTCTGACTTTTATACAGCTGACGGTTGGCAGGCTATTAAAGATGACTGAATGTAATTACTATTGCACATGTCTGGGTGTTCTTTTGAGAAGCCAGTGATGTTTGGATGGGTAATAAAGACATACATAATTTATACAATTCATATATGTATTCTGTAACATTTGTTTTTTCAGTATTCATTTCAGCAAAATTATGTTGACATTAAAGGTTTTTAAATAACTTGCATTCTTTTGGCAGTAATTATCCAAAGCAGAGTTGGCAAACCTTTTCTATGAAGAACCAGTCAGGAAAAATCTTAGATTTTATGGGCCATATGGTTTTTGTGGAAACTGCTCAACTCAGCCATTGTACCAGGAAAGCAGCCATAGATGACATGTGAGGATCAGCATGGCTTTGTTCAATAAAACTTTATTTACAAAATAAAACAGGTGGTGGGCCAGATTTAATCCTGCAAGACTAAAAATAAAATATAATTGTCTTCACAGGGTATAACATTTGAATACATTTTATCAAAAGCAGTAAATCAAGATCAAAATGAAAATTTTTAATTACTTCAATACATTTTCCATAAGTTGTCTTCTAAAATATTCAAAATGTTAAAATTAAGAGTAACATACAAATTATGGTTAATGTCAACACTTTAAGTCAAAATCATATAAATAAAGCTGAGTTAATTTTGTAAAGATTTTATTAACTCTTACTAAGTATTTTAATTAAAATAAAGCTTCACAACATCTTACTACGCTGATGGACAGTGACTGCAATGGGATGTGTGGGGTGGACTTGATAATATGGGTGAATGGAGTAACCACAATGTTGCTCATGTGAAACCTTCATAAGATTGCATATCACTGATACTTTAATAAATAAATAAAGCTTCACAATTCTAGTCTTAATATTCATTTTATTGCCAACATAAAGAACTGGTATTATGCTTCATGTGCATTAGATCTAGACCTACATATCCACAAATTTGAGTCATGAATGATATTGTTGCAAAATGTTCCTCAGCTGTCATGAGCAATTGTTGCAAAAACTGAAAATGTGTGAGTACCTCTAAAGTCATGAATTAGGACATGAGAAAAAACAAAGTTTTGTCTCAGCACTACTGGGAAATGGTACTTCATCCTGCAAGAATCTATTACTTTCCTACTATGAAGGATTTAATAAGTTAATTAATCTATCTTTTCTCTTTTTTAATGTACTTTCCGGTTTCAATCCTCCCTATGCTTTGAAGCATCTACTCTGATGTCAGCAGTGATACAGTGAGAAACTTTCTGGGCTTCTGGAAGCTGCCACCTCTTGTTTCAAGAATGTGGAGCAAGAGATATGAAGGAACATTTCCTGAGTCTGGATGGGGTTGCCCATGGGAGTGGGTGGTTAGAGTTACAGGGTGCTTATGCCAATGCTAAGAGTAGGATCCTGAATGTGGAACACTCATGGGATTTTTAATAAATTAATGTTTATGTTCATGCCACATTGTTCTTTTATAATTTTTCTGTGTTAAAATGTTCCATTTTCCAAAGTGTTCCTCTTTTCCACCGCTGAAGATGGCAGAGGTCAGGTTCTGGTGCTCAGTGACCCAGGCCATCTCCTAAGAGCACCTGGTGGCCAATCATGGCCAAACCGGCACTGCTGGGCCAGGAGGTGGTGATTGTACACTGTGAGGACATTGACTTTTGCTGGCAATTGCTATAGAAACAAGTTAAAGTAACTGGCTTCCTCTGCAAGCAGATGATTGCCAAATCATCCCAGGGCTGCTTCCCCTTCTGAGCCCCTGGCTACATCTTTTGAGGAGACTGAGACTGTCCCCAAGACCAAGTGAGGCCAAGCCACTCTGACCACCTCAAGGCGTTTGATGGGCACCTCAGCCCTGTGACTTGCAAAGCTGAGGGTGGTTCCTGCTGCCCTCAAGATTGTGCATTTGAAACCTGCACGAAAGTTTGCCTAAACCAGGCACCTGACTCTCCAGGTTGGCTGGAAGAACCAAGGCATGACAGCCACCCTGCAGGAGAAGAGGAAGGAGGAAGCCAAGATCCACCCGGAAGGAAGGACAGCTCATGGGGCTGCAGCAGCAGGTGGAGAAGAAAAAGGACACGTGCACAGAGGTCCTCAAGACCCTGGATTCTGATCTGAGCCTAATAAAGACCGTGTATTCCTAAAAACAAAAAGGGTTCCATAATTCTCCTGTATTACCTTTATAATCAGATGATGAACCAGAAAGTGCTATTTTGTGCATTAATAAATTTAGCTTTTAAGAACATGTTTTTATATGCAGAGCCCTCTGAAAAGTGGGGTTCAGGGTGGGGCCCCTCTTGCTACAACTACAGAACATCCTGGTTTGGAGACATTTCCTGGGAAGCTCTTTGAGAGGATGGAGGCTTGGGGCTGGGCATAAGCAGGGTTTCCCTTTAAGCTTCCGTTTAATTTCTGACTTTCTTCTCTGATGTCCATGACAAATGACATTTCCTTCCCTTAGCAAAGTTCCCTATGTGATTTTTTTTTCAGAGAAAAAGCCCTTTACTGCCTATTTTGGACCCTCTTGGGTCCCCATTTTCACCTGTTGAAGACCTATCCATCTTGTTTAGCTTGAAGGCTTCCTTCTTAATGATGTTTCCTGATCTTGGCAGCTGGAAGGCCCCTTTTCTGAGGCCTCATTGGTCTTCATTTAAGCCAGACTGAAATGCTTCTTAAAAACTAGGTTGGTCTAGAAGCCATGGTCCTTCCTACATCTTTGAAGAAGCTACAGATAGTGTGTGGTTTAAGGAAACCATGGAGTCTCCTTAGGGAACCCAACACCTCTCCTTCCAGCCCACCCTGGAGAGATCCAAGGAGCTAGCCTGACTGCAGGATGGTTGCTTTTGGGCGAGGTGGTGAGTTGGTTCAGAAAGCCATTTATAGTGTATTCTGGAGTCGTGTTCTAGAAGACCCACAGGGCAGGTGCAACGGACTGCGTTTAACAATGTAAAATGTAATGGGTACGCATTTATGGTCCTACACTTGAGTCACACAAAATATGAGTGCATTACGAGGTTCTCTATCAGGACCTGGGGGAAAGGATTCACTTGATTCTACACCAGTCAGACTATTCCCAGAGTATTGTGCTCGGTTTGGGATATAAAGAACTCTTCAAATAGATGCAGTTTTAAAACTACAACAAAACAGAGTTGTTGAGAATGATGACAGATTCAAAACCACGTCCTAGAATGCTGTATGGAGCAGGGGTTTTAATTTGTGAAAACGCATGTTAGTTAAATTGAGATGGGAAAGATTCTGAATAGGCAGCAGGCTCCCAAGCTATAGTCACACATGCTGTTTTTGCTGTTCAGCCCCCTTTATCTTTCTGATAAAATATTACCCTGTGTTTCCAATGGGAACCACTCCCACCCAGCCCAGCCCTCGGGGTTTGGGTGAGGCCACTCCACTCTCAAGGTGAGAGCTGGTGGCTCCGGGCTAATGACTGATCCAACTCTCCGGCCTAGTGGTGTGGCTGGTTTAGCTACAGGCACTTGTCCCCAGGGATGTACAGGCTCAAGACTTGTGTGTCACTCTTGAGGAAGAGAAGCTTTCTCTGTCCACTGGGTTTGAAGCTCAGAGGATCTGAGAATGGCTACAGCCTCCGCTGCCCGCTTACAGCCCTGAGGGGGAGTCCGGAGAAGGGAGCCGGCAGAGCGACGGGGGAGAAACTGGGTTCCAGGGGCACTGTTTGAGTCTGGTCAGTGAGCCTATGGGGTTATGGGAGTCAATAAATTCTAGTTTTGCTTTCAACATTTTGTAATAATTTAAGTCATTTGAGCCCCAAATCTCCCATGTAGTACAACAGTGAGGAAGGAGGAAGAAGAGGAAGGCAGGAGAGGAATCAGACAGCTGCTGGTGAGCTGGTGGTACAGAGAGCTGGCTTGCCGGGGCAGGTGCAGGCAGCTGGGTTTAGAGGCTGGCCGACAACCTGCTGTTTCGTGTGAGCACGTAAGGTCTGTGGCCCGTCAGCCCAGCGCTGTGGCTGTTACTGGCAAATTGTGTTTAAGAAGCAGCTACCATGAGGAGAAAGAATAATTTGATTTAAAAATTACTCACGAATGCTTAGGGTTTATTTAAACCTATCAGAGAAAAATCAAAGCATATGAAATCCTTTGAACTGGCTAAACCATGCTTCCTTTTCCATTACCCAGTTTGGCACAGATTCAAAGTTTCTACTCATATCCACTTTAAAACAACTGTGTGAGCAAATCAGTGCAATATGGGGTGTCATCAGACTCCTGGAGACAGTCAGTGTGGGAGACAGTCACCTGGAGATAGAGCATCTAGGAGCCACTGAGCCCTTGAATGAACAGGAAATGAGACATGTAGGGAGATGACTAATCTGAAGCTTTTCTACACCAGCTTGCTCCAAAGATGACAGCTGAGCTGAATATTAACACCCATTGGCAACCTAGGAGTGACAGTGACTGACTCCATTCCTTTCGGCCTTCTGCAAATACATAGAATGCTTAGGAGGTACCAGGAGTTTTGCCAGATAAGGGATAGCTGGGCAATACGGCGCTCACCATGCCCTTCAACAACTTCAAGTCTATTGGGAAAGACAGACAACTAAGTGTTAGAAGTGACCTGTAGGGGGATTTTGGAAGTAGAAATGTACACTTAATATTTGTGTATTAGACCTCAGTTTTTACAGATGAGGAGAAAAAAAGAATCACTTGAAAGCAGTACTGGAAATCCAGTCAGAGTATTATCAGAGCACCAAAACAGAGGTGGAAGACAAAGCAGATGTGATCAGATTAATAAAAACATGAAAGAGCCGATGCACTTAGACCCCCATGGAAGCAGAAAGAGGATTTCCAAAAGAGTGAACTTTCTAATTAGAACTCTAAAATAACCTAAAGTTGGGAGACAGCAGGGAGAAGGAGAGCTGGTAATTAATTCATGAGCTGCAGGCATCTGCACCCATTTTCTGCTTTAGAAGTGGCTAGTTGTGTGAATATTTTCCCCAAGTGAAAATTTTAACTAAAGCTTATTGCTTCCCAAATAAGATGCGAATCATGATACAAAAGGTTCCCAGAAAAGGCCCTGGAGCCAGAGAGAGTGACCACAGCCCAGTTTCCCCCTCTTCCTCCTAAAACTACTGGAACTAGGACCACTGTACCCAAATCTCCATTTACTCCTAAGAAAGCAGGATTCTCACCTGGGCTGGGGAAATATATCCAAACTACTAAGTCTAAACAGACAAGACTGTCATGTAAAAAATAAGAACAGGAAGTTAAAAATCATGAACTAATTAAGAAAAAAACCAGCAAGCAAGTCATTACACTGTACAAATAAATTAACAACCTCCTGATGAAGCAGTTACTCAGGAAAGAAAAGAACTTTAAAATAGGAAAGTTGGTATACTCAGAAGAATTCAAGATGTTATCACATCTACAGAAATAAAAACCATTCTATAAAAAACAGTTCTTAGAAATTAAAAGCATGATTTTGAAGAAAAAAAACATTTGAATAGATGGACTGAAGAGCAGTATAGGTATGGATGAAGATCAAATTAGTGAACAGGAAGACTGATATGGGGAAGTCTCCCACATTCAGTGAATAAAGGCAAAGAAAGATGAAGAAGATAAATACTGAGTCCTGGAGGCTAGAGTCAAGCTTTTAGAAGTTGTCTGCCATAAATTCTAGAAGACACAAATAGAAAGAATTGAGAGAATGAAATTATCAAAGAATGGAAAGAAAAAATAATCTCTGCTGAAGAAAGTCTCAAGTCTACAAATTGAAAGGATCCAGTGAGTGTTGGGCAAGAATATCAAACAACCACGTCCTCATGCAGTTTCTGAATTCCAAGGATAAAGAGAAAATCCCAAAAGCTTGGGGTGGGTGTCGTGGGAGACACATCACCTGGAAGGAACTGATAACCAAATTAGCCTGCAGTTCTGATCTGCTGCACTAAAGCTAGAAGACCAGATTGTGAGGGAAAATTATTTTGAGCCCAGAATTGTAGACCCTGTTAACCTATCATTTAATTATTTTGAAATCAGAGTTCTATACTCAGTTAATCTATAATTAAATTATGAGAAAAAAATCAAGATATATTTGGACATGCAAAGATTCAGAAAGTTTACTATTCAGAAATACTATTTGAAAGAGATACTCAAAGAGAAAGAAGGAGGAGATGGGGGAGGAGGGGAGAAGGACGACACAGGACACAAAAAAACGGGGAAGCAAAGAAACCAGTAAAACCTGTTGCTAAGTTCATTGCAAAATAATTGAATTTTTGAAATGTGCACTATTTGCTGGGTCAGTGAGATGGGTCTTCACTGTTGGCTGGTGTTTATCAAGGGAAGTCTAGCTCCATCAGCCACAGCGGCTGTGGCTCCCTCAGCAGTTGTGCCGGTCGTTGCTGGTTGTGTCCCACTTCTCAGGGCCGGGGTTGGCTGCAAGGGTCCTCAGGCTGTTCCTGGGTCTGGAAATGGGCTGTTAGTAGGTTTCCTTTCAGGGTTTGTGGAACAAACAGCCCCACAGCTGAGGCTTCCTCAAGTGAGGCAGGTGAGTGAGTGTGTGCGTGTGTGTGTGTGTGTGACAGACTGGGCAACAGAGCCCCAGTCTCATTTGGTGTTGCCCCACACCCCTGAGGTCAAGGGAGGTTGGGTCAATGTTAAGCCAGCTGCTCCCTGACTTCAAAGTCTGTTGGAGTGTCTGAAGTTTGCTCCCAGATCCAAAACTTCTCCTCTAGCTTGTGTTGGAGTCACAGAATGTCTGAGTCCAATTGGGGGACTTGCCGGTGTTAAGTGAGGAGGGAGGGTGTTCCTCTGGGGCTTCCCTGCTCTGCTGAGCTGTCCCTTCCCACCTGTTTGTTCTGCTTTCGGAGAACCCAGGTGTTTGGGGTGGGCTACACGTTAGACAGCACTGGTTCCAGCACAGCCATGCACAGCAGCCAGTGGTGTATTTGCCACCTGGTTCCACAAACTAACTCCAGGCAGTGTTTGGTGTGTGTTTGGTTCCCTGTTTGTGGGGAGGGAGACACATGTTGGAGAAGGCAGAATAATCCTCTTGTTTCTCACCTGGCAACAAGGTGTCTGAGAGTCATTCAGCATCCAAGAACAAGCAGTTTACCTTTGCCTGACTCAGAGACAGTCATCAGTACGCTGTTTCTCCCCAGACACAGGTCGCTGTTATCAGTCTGGACAAATCTGCCTGAGATGATGCTTCCACGCTGGGCGACTCCTTTCAGGTGGCCCTGCCGTGTTCTCAGATGTCATGTCAGCCAGGGACAGATGCGTGTGAGTTTGGGTATTACAGAGGGTTACACTTTTATCTGTTTCAAACACACTTTTTCAACTAACATAATTCAAAGGCTTCAAACATTTAAATCATTCCTGTTAATGCAAACTTCAAGCAATAAGGTCAACTCCAGAGTACATCAAACTCGTTACAACTGGATATTGAAACCATTCTAGAAACACCCACATAAAACCAATCTGCTTACAATCTGCAAGCCTGCTAGTCGTATCCCCAAGCCAGCTTCCAGGAAACGCACTATGTCATTTCTGGTCGCTAGTGTGATGACCAAGCAAAGGATTTTCCCAGGAGGGTTCAAGGACATTTGGTGTTCAGCCTCCTGCCCCCTTCTCCTGCTGGCCTTTACCCAGATGGGAGCCCGCTCAGCAAACCCCGAACTTTGAACTGGAAGCACACACAGCCAAGGGCAGCCGGAGAAAACCCCTAGAGATACTGGACCAGGTTTCACCTTCTATTCGCCTGCCCTCCTCCTTCCCACACTCCTGGCTGCCCCACAGCCCACTCAGTGCCCTTGTGTGATCTCATCTTCTTCTGCCTCAGGGATTTGGGGATGGGGCTTTCGGAAGGATATTTCCTGTAATGCTGATCCCATATGGACTTGCCAGAATGCAAAATTGATTTGGAAAATCCTATATGTCAGTGATGATAGGAGACAGGAACAAATCAGCAATTCTAGAACTATCAGAAACTTCTTTCCTGTGCTCCCAAGATTGATTTTGTTCTGGAAGGGGTCTCGTTGGTAAGCTCTCTTGATCATCTATACCTGTTTGAGGTCCTTGAAGGTCATTTTAGATATTGGTCAGTGATCTCTCTTTTTTAGGTAGGATTTAAGTATTTTGTCTAACCACCTGGAGGGCTTCTGATGAGTAAATTAGTATAAAAAAACTTCTTTAAAAATGAAGTTAAAAAAAATATTTTTAAAGGTGTGGAAATGGACATTTTTCTGGAGGGCCAGGAAATTGGTATTTGGGTGGCCAGAAGCCTGAAGGAACTGACTGTAGTGAATAGCATTTACACAGGGGAACACAAATAAAATGCTGTGAACTGATAAGAAGTATACTTTGCCTTTTTTCCAACAATTCCTACATAGTGGTTCTGAATTAAATTTTAAAATATTATACAATGTGCACATATGATTTTATAATATGGCTAGAAGTGTGATAACCAAGCAAAGGATTTTTCCCAAGAGGGTTCCCGAATATTTGGTGTTCAGCCTCCTGTTCCCTTCTCCTGCTGGCCTTTACCCAGATGGGAATCCACTCAGCAAACCCTGCAGTATGTACAATATAATTTGAATATGTACAAATAATAACTGAAGTAGGCTTAATTTTTCAAAAATTTAAAATTACATGTATTTTTTTTTTCATCCTACGACCTTTCTCTTTTGGTGAGTATTTTTGTGGAGGGCATGTGGCAAACCTAAGCCAGGGTATTCCTCAAAGCTATCCAGTTCATTGATGTTATCCTTTCTTGTTTGAAAGTACTGCTGCCTATTTGTGTGTGTGTGTGTGTGTGTGTTTATCTTTTAATGGGGTTTAGGAAGGAGGGAACTTTCAGGTTAGGATGCCACCTTGAAATCAAAAGTCATATTTTTCCTTTGATGAAGTCATTAAAATCAACATGTCACAGACAAAAAAAATACCTCTAAATTCTCTTTTAGAACATGTTAGTGTATTGACCATGCTCTCTTAAATGAAGACTTTTTTAATTATTATTTTTATTAAGGTATTATTGATATACACTCTTATGAAGGTTTCACATGAAAAACAATGCGGTTACTACATTTACCCATATTATCAAGTCCCCACCCATACCCCAATGCAGTCACTGTCAATGAAGATTTTTCTTAAATTGAATATTTTCTCAGCAATAATCCCAGTGTACTTTTTTTACAAAAATAAAAGTTTCAAAGCAAAAAATGAGCCAATAAAAGTAATCGATGAAAGCCACACAATTTAATGTAGACTATAAGAGTAACATGGATTGTGCTAATATTAAAACATGATTCATGCAAATATAAAATAAAAACCAATCTAACATTTTATTCAACTAGTAATTCATGAGGGACTCAACAATTATGTTGACTTCAAAAGACAATTTGTAAGATATCCCAGGTCAAAGGGAAGTTTGAAGACTGCACGTGTATATTCTGGAAAACATTAATTTGCTTTGCTATAGTCAAGAATCTTTTGTATTATCATCAGTTTTTTGCAAGTTAATGTCTACTCCTACTGAGTTGCAAGGGCCTAGTTACTAAAAGTTCACCAAAGTCTATCAGATCATCTCCAGAAGGGCTATTAGACAATACAAAGCACACCACTGAAAAGACACCCAGTAATCTCTTTTGCTCATTTCCAAGTTTTAGACAATTTTTTATATCAATTAAAGAAAAAATAGACACAAATAAATTTAAATTTATTTATTCTGCAGGGGTACATGGTGGAGGAAAGGTAAAGATTGTTTTTAAATGTCTTAAATGAATGCAAATTTTTAAAAACAATTACATGATCCCAAAGTTCATGGAGAGCTGAGCTTAAAAATTTTGTCTAAATAATATGCACTAGATTGCAGTACCCACATTGCCCATCTACTACTCCCTAACACAAGCTCTTACCTTTGTTGAATAAAAAATAATTAGCAAGAAACCCTGATGCACAAGAGCCTAGGAAGTTTATTTTTAAATACTTCTTTTTAAGGCTGCACAAGTTTAGCCCTTATATGGGTGTGTTATGGGCGGTTAGATTTAGAGCAGGCTCATGGTAGAGAAAGCAAGTGAGGATGTGGGTGAAATAGGGCGGGCCCTGCTCATGGACGACATCAGGAGCTCAAAGCCTTCAAGCTGGAACGTATTTCTCCCCTGCAGCCTCTCCCTAACCGAACTGGCAACAACTCCCTTTGGGTCTCTATCCCAGTGACTCCCACCACTATCAACCTAGTTGCGCAAACCAGAAATTTAGGGGACATCTGTAATGCCCTCTCCTTCTCCTCCACATTCCACTGGTCATAAAATCCAATGGATTCCACCCAGTGCCACTCATCTGCGCCTCTCCACTCTCATTGCCAACGCCCTGCTCCTGGACGCGTTCTTTCTTGTCAGGATTCCTGCAGCAGTCCAGGCTGGTCTCCCTGCGTCCCTAGCCCAGTCCCAATCCCACAGGGCAGACACTGGGAGCCTTTCCTGATGAGGTCACTCTCTCGTGTTACAGTTTCTCAGCAACCTTCTTTACTTGGTTTATGAGGTTTTATTTATCTCA
>JAVSCE010017943.1:0-29177 GCA_032199065.1 Smutsia gigantea
TGTAGGCAGCATATAGATGGGTCTTGCTTTTTTATCCATTCTGTTACTCTATGTCTTTTGATTGGTGCATTCAGTCCATTTACATTTAGGGTGATTATTGATAGGTATGTACTTATTGCCATTGCTGGCTTTAGATTCGTGGTTACAGGGTTCAAGGGTTGCTTCTTTACTATCTAACAATCTAACTTAACTTTCTTGTTAAGTTATTGTAAACACAGTCTGATATTTCTTTCTTTCTCTCCCTTCTTATTCCTCCTCCTCCATTCTTTCTATAATAGGTGTTTTATTCTTTGCCTTTAGTTGGTATTTGGATGGTCTGCTTTCTTTGCTAAGATTTTTTTTTCTCTGGTGACATCTTTTTAGCCTTAGGTGTGCTTCCATCTAGAGCAGTCCATTTAAGATATCCTGTAGTGGTGGTTTATGAGAGGCAAACTCTCTCAACTTTCGTTTGTCTGGAAATTGTTTAATCCCTCCATCATATTTAAATGATAATCGTGCTGGATACAATATTCTTGGTTCGAGGCCCTTCTGTTTCATAGTGTTAAATATATCATGCCATTCTCTTCTGGCCTGTAAGGTTTCTGTTGAGAAGTCTGATGATAGTCTGATGGGTTTTCCTTTGTAGGTGATCTTTTTTCTCTCTCTAGCTGCCTTTAATACCCTGTCTTTATCTTTGATCTTTGCCATCTTAATTATTATGTGTCTTGGTGTTGTCTTCCTTGGGTCCCTTGTGTTGGGAGATCTATGAGCTTCGGTGGACTGCGAGACTACTTCCTTCCCCAGCGAGGGAAAGTTTTCAGCAATTATTTCTTCAAAGACACTTTCTATCCCTTTTTCTCTCTCTTCTTCCTCTGGTACTCCTATAATGCGAATATTGTTCCGTTTGGATTGGTCACACAGTTCTCTTAATATTCTTTCATTCCTAGAAATCCTTTTATCTCTCTCTGCCTCAGCTGCTCTGTACTCCTGTTCTCTGTTTTCTATTCCATTAACAGTCTCTCGCATCTCATCCATTCTGCTGTTAAGCCCGTCGATCGCTTGTCTGATTTCTGTATTGTCTTTCCTCAGTTCCCTCACTTCCTCCCTCAGCTCTTACACATTTCTCTGTAGTTCCATCAGCATGGTTATGACTTTTATTCTGAATTCTTTTTCAGGGAGGCTGTGCATTTCCATCCCTTCAGACTCCCTCTCTGGGGTTGTCTGGTTGATTTTGGTCTGAACCATATTCCTCTGTCTTTTCATGGCTATATAGTTGGTCACTGATAGTTGCCACGTATGTCCGCTGGGCTCTTTAAGCCCGCCTCTTGGGGTGCCGAGTCCTCTCGGGTGTAGCTGCATGCTGTGCACTTTCCTGTGTATTCTCATCTCTCTTTTAGGAATAGATGTATTTTCTGTGTTTTCGTAGATAAATATAGTGTTGGGAGGAGATTTCTGCCGCCCTGCTCACACCGCCATCTTCCCGGAAGTCCAAGACCTAAATTATTTTTCTAAAAATAATTGTAAAAAGGAAAATGAGGATAATCTGAATGGAGGTTATATAGTACCCATTACAAGACTGTGGCACTGAATGGTCACTCTGATAATTTTTGTAATTTAGACTAAAGTACTCAGGATCGGGTTTTCTAGTTCCTAGGAAAACCTAATGGAAAAGATAACCATTTTGTTTTGAAAAACAGACAACAGAATACTAGGTAATGTGAACTGAGCATTTGCTCTGAATCTAAGACTAAACTAGTATCAATTTGATTAACATTGCCTCCTGTCTCTGCTAAGAAAGCATAATTGAAAAGTATTTTTTTAAGTCTTATTCCCTGAAATACAGTTTATAAATGTAGGGAAGTATTCAGAAAGTGATACTTTTTGGAAGGTGAAAGAATATGGTTTCTCTAATAGCCTGTGGAAAGGATATTGTTCTTTGTTTTTAACTACAAGGGCACATATGTAGCTGGGAACGAAGGCATCATGAAATGGAATGCTGTAGTGGACAGATTATGGGCCTTGTGGTCAGCCTGCCTTCACATTCCTCTCTACATTAGGTATGATACTGAGAACACAGGCAGTCACCCTCCTCTCTCAGCCTCAGCTTCTTCATCTGTGAAAAGGATAAAAGGGTATCTGTTTCTTAGGACTAGACTATCTGGCACACTGTAGATATTTAATGAATATCCGTCTTCTTGTTTTTTGTTAAGAATTATACTGCCTTGACCATACAAATAACTTTTGAGTTTGTTCAGCATTTTTTTCTCCTTCAAAAAAAGAAAAGGAACCAGAAAGAATAGAGGCAAAAGACAGGCCTTTAAAATTTACAGTGAACTTTCTTAATGCCAAGTACCTTTTAGGTGACTATGATTCCTACTTCACAAGACAAGATTACTGTAGGAAGTGATAGAGTTTTTATGATATAAAGAGGAAAATGCTGAGGAAGCAAATACAGTATCCTGAGAACCCTTCCATCTTGGCAATCACAAAAATGTCTTCTCTGCATCTCCTTTCTTTTGTGCTTTTCCTTTGCCTACCTTGAAGATTACCTGAAAGCCAGAATGTGGTCCAAAGCATGCTGAGTAGAAATGGTGGTTGTGAGCATAGTTAATGGACTCTTTGGTGTTTAATGCTTAGCTTCATTGGAATATAATTTATGGTCTGTCCTATTCTAGAAATGTGACTATTAAAAATGGATAGATTTCTTCTATAATAAGAAAGGCAACAGAAGCATTATTGTATTTCTAGAAAGATGGCATTACTTTTTAAGATTGCATACTAAGTGGGATGTCGGGCAGGAGAACTCCCCTGAGTCAGCAGTAAGCCTGACAGGGACTCTCGTCTTTGAGACAGTAATGGCCCTGATGGCTCAGTCTCCTCCATACCCCAAACAGTACATGTGTAGACCATGTGAAAGGATCAATCAGGAGTCTTACTGAATTTCATGCTTCCAGGACAGAAAAGAGTAATCTCTGTCACAGGTAATTATGAAAATCCAATTAAATTTGTTACAACCTTTTTTCACTTTACAACTTATTTCCCTTGTGGGTGATATATTTAGTAGGAATTGCCTATAAAGAGCCTACTAGCCTTATCTAGAAAGATAACCAGGCCTATGTGTTATTATTATTGTTGTTGTTTGTATTATTTTGACAGGAGATGTTGGAGGTAAGGAAGGAGAAAAGCATGATGGAGAATTTAGCTTTCTCTTCCTAGTTAACAGCAACCATCCATGTTTTTTTTTCATCTTCTGAATAGTTTTTAAGACACTTCTCTCTACTTTTAAATCATGCCTGGGGAATTGGAAGTGCTACACATAGCAAGTTCTATATTTGGAGCCAGTACAGATCCATGTCAGCCTAACTAAAATGATTACTTCTCGTCTAAACTTTGAACATGTCATTTTTACCTTATTAAGTCATCAGGTTTAGCTGAGACTGGATGTATATTCTCTTTGTTATTTTGATTATAAAATGCTCCTGATCATTTCAGTTACGGCTAAGGCTTCAGTGCCAACCCTGACGATAGTGACGGATTCCATCTGTGTGGACCTCTGCTCCTGGTGCTCTGCTAAGAACAGATGGAACTTTGTTTTGACCACATGCTATGCCTGGTCACAGAGTTTCTTGTAAAACAGAGAAAAAATTTTAATAACATATCATATATACTTCTTATCTTTGGGGCTGGATCATTCATGACTTCTTTAGCGGAGTTGCTGAAATGGCCAGCAGTGTCATCTAGAACATGGAGCCCTGGTGCCACAAGTCAGCAGGCCCCAACTCAATTCCTAGCTCAGTCACCTTCTCCCTTTTGACCTTTGCATATATACAGTTGACCCTTGAACGAAACAAAAGTCAGGGGCACCAACTTCCCACGCAGTTGAAAATCCATGTATAAATGTTAACTTCCCCAAAACTTAACTACTAACAGCCTACTATTGACCAGCTGCCTTACCAATAACGTAAACATTTGATTAACACATACTTTGTATGGTCTGTGGATTATATATTGCATTTTTACAATGAAGTCAGCTAGAAGAAACAAAATGTTTTTCAAATAGCTGCAAATCTCAAAAAAAAAATTTTTTTTTCCAATATATTTTTCAGAAAGAATCCACATATAAGTGGACCCATGCAGTTCAAACCCATGTTGCTCATGGGTCAACTGTACTTACCTTTCCTGTCTCTAGAAAGTGATTCCAGCAACAGAGATTAAACTGCCCACTTAACAGATTACATTTCATTAGACTTTTTCAATTTCTGTAAGTTTCCCTGTTGCCATGTTGCTATTATTATATTGAAACTGGACTTTACCAAAAATTGCAATTTTCCAGCCTGTCTGCCCAAGGGATATGGGGCATTCAACAGAACACAGCAAACTGAGGAAAGTAACTTCCTTCAGCCTCAAAGGTCCTTCAAGTTGTAGTAAAACCTCCTGTGACTGTCTGTCTTTAATCCCTGATAGTAGACAATCTTAATTACATCACAGAACTGGCATCCCAGACCTTCCTGATAAAATTGAACTTGAGGTTGACTAAGTCCCAAGAAGTGCTAACATTTCACAGAGCCAGCATCCTCCCCATTCTGTCCTTTTCTCCCATATTTCTGACCATCAGACTTTTTGTTTGTTTGTTTACTTTCTTCCTGGTATATATGGACAAAGGTTTTTTTTAGTTTTGTGTGGCCAGCGTTTTCTGTGGATATATCACCATGGCTTTACCAGTGCCTAGTTCTGACTTCAGAAGAAATATTTTGACACTTGGCTTTCATTTGTAATTTCCATCTGTTCATCCATGTGGGCTGCTTGCTCACCTTTGAACAACTAAAATTCATCATTTACAACTGAAATAATTCACAGAGAAAGTGATCTTCAAATCCTGAAAGCAAACACGCACAAATGCAAAATGAAAACAGACAAACCCAGAGAAGGGCCAAGCAGATTTTGGGAGGCTTGCATTTGGCAGAGGGTAAAATTGTATTTAAAATTTTTTCAAGAATAGGCCTCTGTTGTAGTAGCAATGTTAAATAATGAATTCATTTATATTCGGTCTGCTTCCGATTATACACGGCTTTATGAGGAACTAATATCAAAACAAACAAAAAGTCGAGAAAACAAGCATGAGGGAAAAATCATGGGATATCGTGGGCACTTTCCTGGCTCTAGGAAGGGGGCTTTGATTATAGGGGTGATGAGAGTTAGTTAAGGACCAAACAGCCTATGTCCTTATTTACCAATGACTCCTTTAGTTCCTGCATTCTACAAAAAAACAACTAAAGAATAAATATCAGCCTTTCAGTCAATGGGTGACAGAGTACAGTTTGATTTTTCAAGGAAAGGAAAGCCACAGTCTTACACACACACACAGTGTTCTGGCAGGTGGGGAATTAGCTCCCCATACATAATGCTCAGGCCCAGTCCAGTGGCTGTGATAGATCCCTGTAGCTATTTGACAGATTCTGATAACCTTTAAGTGGAGAACAGGATATGAAGGGGCAGTGTAGTATTGTTGAGTTCTTACAACATCTGTCTCGTGATTAAGATTCTTTTTTATTATCCACATTTAATTCTAGGAGTTGTGTGGTTTCTGTAAACAGTGACTCACTTCCCTGAGTTCTTCACTTTGAGAAAAATTCAAGCATTAGAGTTCTTGGTATATAACATTAGGCATTCAGGTGCAGGGGAGAAGGGAGCCTCTCAATAGAAAAGTCGTCCCTGTGACTGGTCTCTACTAAGAGACAATTACATCTCTGGGTTTGAGCATCCAACACACCAAAAAGGTATGTAATCAAGAACAATCTCCTGCTCTTTTAACAGAAGTGTTCATTTCAAAATTCTTCAGAAGTCAGGATTTCTTAAGGGGAAAGCCGTAAACAGGCCTTTGTAAAGAATAGAGTCAGAGGTCTGGTTTCTTCTCATTAACAAGCTCTCTTCTGACTAAGAAGGCCTTGCTTTCTGCCTAGAAATAGAACCAGAACTCACCTGTCCTCTGCACACTCTCCTTTGGTCGATTCAGATGCATAACTAAACCCTGCATGTGTCTCCTTGTTAGGATAGCTACTGGATTGTATAGTTACCGAATTCGAAAATTCTCACTAGGTATTGGCGATGCCTATTTAACAGAACTAGTAATACAAATACCTAGTAGTCTTACCATTTGGTATTGCAAAGTGTGTGACTTCTTGAAAGATTTTGAATAAATGAAAAATCTCAAGTGAAGATATTTGACTCCCCTCAGGAATTGTATGGGCATACGAGGAATTAAATTGGCAGAGTGGATACAGCCTAGCATTTGGTTTTGCCCACTTTTAGTTTCAGGTGGCTTCATAGCTGTGATTCCTTACAGCTGGTGTGTTGAACAGCCATGATTCCCTGCTTTAAGCTCTTTTCCAGATCGGTGTTTGGGTATGATGCACCTTAGTAATGGGTACAAAGAACAAAAATCTATATTCAACACATACTTGCAGCATCTAAAAGAACAGCGTATGTTTTAAAAGGGGAAGACCTCAGCCATTCTGAATTATTATAGCTCTATGAGATGGAAGTATTTTATTAGTCCATATACACAGATATATCACTACCAGGAAAAAAATCTATTAAATTATAGCTAAGATCCTATGTGTCAACCTTCTTAATATTCCTTGTTTCTGGCAGTGCAGAGAATTAGCCACGCAAGCTTAGATAAGACCCTGACCTCTACTGTATCTTTTTTTTTTACACTCTGCTTCAACCTGCTCTTTTTCAGTATAACTATAAGCAGAATGATTTCTATTTTTTCCAACAATTGAATGATGTATAGTTATAAAATAGCTACACCAGATGATGATAGTAAGATGCAGAACACGTGGTTCCAGCTTTTAAAAACTATTGTATACTTTGGGAAAAGAGTTCAAAGTATGCACCTGTCTGTTTTCTCCCCATTGAACAAGCTTTAATGCCAACAATAGAAAAACAGGTGCCTGCTAGGTTTGAGTTAGGGGCCCAGAAATTTAAAAAAAACAAAGGATTTAAAATTCAAAATAAAAACCCAAGACTTAAAGGAAAGCTTCTATAGGGATTCTCGCCTAAAAAGAAATATATGCTCTTTAGAAAAACAAGACCTATTATGAACTAAATATTATGGAAACACCTAGTCCTTTGAGAGACAAGGCAAGAAGTGTTCTTGAGGTGAAGTATTTAAAATTATGTGGGGTTTTTTTGAACCTGTTTTATTCCTATTCAGATTGGTCATGTGTGCACAACAGTAATGATGTTTTTAAAAGTTGGATTTCCATGTGTTACTTGGTTATGTTGAAATATGTGCTGGGAACCTAAAAACTGCACATACACGTTTAGTCATGTTATAGAGGAGGACGTGTTGCCATTCTGATCACGAACGCAGGACTAAGAGACTCCTGGGAGTTCTTGGAAAATACAGACTGAAGTTAGCCAAGTGTTACACAGCAAGATTCATACATCCCAGCGTGCTTTTACTACTTCATTCCTGGGAGTGCAGCCACCGTGAACCTCAACGAGGAAAATGGAAACAGAATCTGGCTGGTTATGTCCACAGCCATCACACAAACACAGAATTGCAGTAAATTGACTAAATGATAGATAGCAATATGCAGTCCTGGGTTTTAGAGCTGCAGAGGTGCCATTCTAAGGAATACTGTTCAGGTTTGCTGTGTTACAGAGCCACTGATCAGAGAGGACTGGCTCAACCCCAAAACACTTGGGACATCGTGTCTATAGTGCCTAAACCCCATTTTTTTTCTGCACTTTTGAGGAGGCTCCTTGATGCAAAACACTGAAAGAGTTTATATTACTCAAAATATTTGTTAGAAACCATTTCCTATCACCATGTCCATTACTTTTAGGATCATCACTGCCTTGATCATCTGTGTAGCTTGTAAGTTCAAGCCAACTATGGTACCGTCTCTTCTAAATGGGTTCCTTTGTATCAATATAGACATGGTATAGTCAGACTAGGAAAGCATCATCACATAGACTTGGCAGCAACCTAGACATTTTCACATTACCAATGAGCAGTGAATATCGAAAACAGAACTCAGTTCTGTCTACTAATGTGATGGGTATTTCCTAGATTGTGTAGAGAGTAATGAGAAAATGTGTGTTAAGCAGTTTGAACACCTTAGAAAGAGGTGCAATACAAGGTGTGAAATACAGATGAATGCCAGCATTTAGCTCCTGCCTATTTCTAATGTATATAAATATAGGGTAATGTGGTTTCTTGAATATGGGCCAATTCCTTTCCCAGCGTTAGTGTGCTATTTTGAACAGCCGTCCTCTCTCACCTAGACCTTTGTACCAACTTCTTCACGGTCTCCTCATCTCCATTTTCTCTTTTTCCAAAGACCATAGAGCCCATTAATGTTATTAATTATGGCCCTCCTCAAAAACTTAACTCACTCCATGACCTACAGATTAAACATTAATTCCAGCCAGGTGATCCAGGGCTTCTCTGATATGGATGCATTATTATTATAGAGCTTCATTAGTTTTACCTCCCTATTTTTCACCCATCTCCTGGTCAAGCTGAGCTGCTGCCTTTCAGTGAACATGATACTAATTTTTCTATATCCACAAATTCATTTGCTGTCCCTGTAGTGGAATGCTTTCTTCTCCCCCAAGGACAGACCTAATTCCCCTTAATATATCACCCTCTATTCTGCATATATATTGTTAGATTCACACTTCACTAATTGATTTATATTTCCTGTTGCTGCTGTGAATATGATCCCTTTATCTTACTGGGTTTTCCTGCTGTAGTTAATACTAGTATCCAATCATGTAATCTTCATATAATGATTATTTTATCTTCTCATTTCCTATAGTTATGCCACCATTTTTTTATCCCTGCCTTATTGCATTGGTTAGAACTTTCAGAGTAATGTTCAATAATAGTATTGGTAGTCAACATCCTTGGCTTATTCTTGACATTAACAGAAATCTCTCCTAAGGTTTCAGTGTTACAAAACTCTGTTAAAAGTAAATATTTTCAGGTGACAGAGTAATATTCTAATTCTGCTTTATAAAGACCTATTTTGAAAAGCCCAAAATTGGTATTTTTTGCATTTTTTAGATTTTAAACCTATATATGCATATATTTGAATATGTACATATATAACATACATTTAAACATGTATGTTAAAAACATACGAAAGTACAAAAAATACTATAATGCATCTCCGTGTAGCCATCATCCACTACAGGAATAATCAGCCTTCTTTCATCGTGATCCTACCCACCACTTCTCTTTCCTCTTTCTCTTTTGAGACAAATTCCAGACATCTTATCACCTCATATATAAATATTTCAGCACGTACCCCTAAAAGATAAGGACTATTTTTAAACATAACCATAATACATTTGACACACACACAAATTAATGATAACTCCAGAGTAATATTAATTATGTATTCAGACATCAGAATTCCTCTTCATACATTTATAACTTTTTGAATCAGGATACAAATAAGTTTCACACATTGTGATTGCTTTATATGTTTCTCCATTCTCTTTTAAATGTCCATAATTTAGATTTTTCTTTCCTTTCACCCTTTTCATTCTGTCTCGACCTCTCTTTGTCTCTTTATCCTCTTTCAGTTTTTTTGTTTATAAGAAACCAGATTATTTGCCCTGTAGAGTTCTTCATAGTCTAGGTTTTACCCATTACATCCCATGGTGTCTTTTATTATGTTCCTCTAACCTATGTACTTCCTGTAAATTAATAGCTCTATCTGGATGCTTGGTTAAATTCAGGTTTGACTTTGGAGATAAGAATACTTGATAGATAGTTCCATAGAAATTGATTTTTAATTGCATCAGGTGTTGGTTCTATGTCTGTTAAAATGACCATATGGCTTTTATTTTTTGACATACCATGATCTTTGAAAAATTTGTTGAATAAGATGATGAATTTGCCACATAGTTTCTCTCTTCTGACCTTTCACCTACTTTCATTTTAAATGTATTTTAGTTGATGAATAAATTAACCTATGTCGCTAAATGTCACATGGTAATTTCAGCAGCTCAGCTGAGTAACTGAATCCTTGATCAGTCCTCTTTGTTTTGATTTGTTTTGTTTGGTGCTCAAAACTTTTGACTAATTTGGAAAGTGACAGGTTAACATTTCCCACGTTGACATGACCTTCTCTCAACCAAATTGATACTGCTAGGAAAATGTACAGTACAGTAAAGAATACATGCCTTCTACATTTAGCCCTATGAGATCTATAAATATATCAAACTTATCCAGTCAAATGGACCACTACTATTTGCTTTGCAAGCTAGACGGACTTTACTCTGCCAGAATAGGTATTGAGGGGAAAACATTCAAGAAACAAAAATTTGAAGAACTTGAAATCTTGTCGACTCCTGGCTATGGAAGTTTTACACTCACACAAAACTGTGACTAGTAGAAAATAAAAGGCAGAATTGTACTTCTGGAGTTGGCTTCTTAGCTAAGAAAAGATTACTGGTTTTGTATTAAGAAAATAAGGTTTTCTTGTAACTCCATCCAGCCTCTGATCCACTGCAGGAAGAGAATTTACCTCTTTAGAAAACTTATGACGTCTTACAAAGTATTTCTGTCCTGAGCTGTTGCTTTAAGAAGTAGTAGACTATAATGATTATACTGTGTCATGAGTGAATTGTGCCGTCTGAAAAAAAAATAGCAACTTGTATGTTTGAAAAATAACCTTTCCTGACAATTTTATTTTTCTAAGGATAACACTATCTAAAGACACCAAATCATTTGCTCAGCAACTGCTGGGAACTTAAAATCTGCTTTCTGTTTAGCTACAAATGAGCCTAGTATTACAACAGAAATTATAATTTTGTTTTATGAGGAGAAACACCCAAAGGTCTTTTCATTCTGCAGAAGAAGGAAGAAATAACACTAGGGTCTGCCCAGGGAGCTTGTAAGACAGAGAGGAATCTAAAAGCAATCTTATTAACCTGCAAAAGCCCCAATATACATTAAAAAAAACAGAAAACAAGCATTTCCTAATTCACTTGGGTGACCTTGCATAGCCTTCCCATGCATACTTCTATGAATTCTTTGCTAGAGATATTTTATTAAAGACCACAGAACTGTTCTTTTGAGTTCATTAGTATCTTCTTTTTGAATATGGGATGAACTATAAAATATGTTAAGATTTTTTTTCTAGTCCACCATTCTGTGTGTTTAAATGATGCCAGAGCCCAAGTTTGTCACTTAAACCAGTTGACCTCCATTAGCCCCTGGTGTCACCCTGTTTTTTGGACAAACTCGCCGCCTCTGTTAACCTCTAAGTACTGCCAGGTTGTTAGGTTGTTAGCTAAGTCCTCAGTCCATCAACTGAGATGCCCCAATTCTCTTTTAGAAAGTTCTGGTTCTGTTTATGGTTTCATGATAGTTCTCTGGCTTCCCTGTCTTGTTTCCTTAGCAAAGTTGGGTAGAAGAGAGTCCTAGAAGATGGTATGCTACTTTAAAGCACAATATTGGCTTTGGGAACCTCCAAGTTAGTACCAGTTTCTTTTTATCTCTCCTGTCATTTTTTTAATTTTTCCTTTTCGAATACCTATTTGCTATTCAGCAAAGGATTGAATGACAACTCAGAAAAAAATGCCAAGCCAGAATGACAATGCTTCAGTAGGTGTGTCAGGCTCTAGAATTTTTCCTTTGGTAAGCTAATGACTCTCCCGTCATTCCTTTGTCATCTGTAGAAGCTACATTGGGTAGCGCAGGTATTTCTGCTCATCTTTTGCTCCATACCTTGATTTTCAGGAGCCACATAAGCATTTTTTTCCAAGAGTTCAAAGGCTTCTAGTACATGATTGCAGAGGAGCTATATTCCAAGTGAGAATAATAATTTCAGATTTTTTTTTAACTGGGAAATCAAAGAGGAAGAAAGCATGCAGATTTCTAAATACCTAGCCATTGAAGATATCACAGGGAAGGTTTAAAAAATCTGTAATGTTTTAGCAATTGACAGTTTCATATTGGAATAGATAAACTGTTAAAATGGTGTATTTCACTGAGAAAATTTCATAGAGTTATTTAGTTTTAATTTCTGCAAGTAAATCATTAAAATTTTTCCTAAAATCTACTGGTAAGGACACATTCGCTCAGGGAAGACAGGATCTAATGATTGCTCCTTGGGGTAAACACTGTACACTCATGCTAATTCCTGCTAATTGTCAAAGAAGAATAGAGTGGCTTCTTATCAGCAATTTGCATTTGTGTAATGGCCCTGGTCTGTCGGGGCTGTCTACTTCACTGATAAGGAAAACACCACTTAAAACAAGCAAGAAAGCAAGCTATCCTTTCCAGCATTATTTTCTTTTTAGCCTGCCTTGAGCAGAAAAGGCCTAGAATTCCACAGGAAATATTGTGTGATTCCGTGGGAAAACATTTAGTAATGAACACAGAACATTTCATTACTCAATTTTTTATTCTGTGCATTTATAAAAGCATTCAACAGTATGTGATTTCCAAAATGTTAATGTTGCAGTTTTTATTGTGTCTCATATACTGTGAATGGTCACACTATTTTTAAATGTTTTATAGTTTTTGAACTGTTACAAGAACGCAAAAGATTATAAGTACATTTAATTCACGTACCTTGGTAGTTCAGTCAGAAATATTAAAAAGTTGTTGGAATCTTGAACGTTGAAAATATCACATATTTAGGATGTTAGTTTTTTTTCTCTTTTAACTTGAATTGTTCTTCAATTTAATTTATAGCAAATATAGTGGTTATAAATTATTGCTAGGTGGCTATGATAAAGTTAAAATAGAGTATATTATTGATATTTACTTAATGCTTTGCAATAATGCAGTGGTTACCCCTCCAGATTAGACCAGCTCCATATTTTGTAGAAGAATAATTTACTAAGAAACAACATTTGAGACTAGATGTTATATAATTCCAGAAATGTCTTTGCTTTTCTTTGTTTCATATTTATACCATTAGTAATAGTAACAGTATCATATACTTTTGTGCAGTGTTGCAACTGACAGTGTATTTTAATCACACTTTGAAACAACTCTGCCATACCCCATTTTTACAGCTGAATTTACTGAGGCAGGTGAGCAGGACAACAGTCACTCAGCTAGGTGACAAAATTGAGACTTGGACCTGATTTTTCTCAGCTAACTCCAGTGTTCATTTCACTACATTTTATCTATAAAGGTATCCTTTTAGGGAGAATTGCTCACAGTTTTGCAGTTTTTGACCCCAGTAACTCTAGTTCTTACAATTATGTGTTTCAAATACTAAACTGTTACAGAATTGTAGAGGAAAGGAAGGGAGAGAGGGAGGAAAGAGGGAGGAAGGGAAGAGGGAAGGTAGGCTAGAAAGGAGGAGTCCTTTTGTTTAGGAGTACCTAATGGTGCAGGATTTTAGGAGTACCTAAATGGTGCAGGATTTTAGGAGTACCTAAATGGTGATCTTGGTCTCCACATCCTCAGGTGAGTCAGAGTACTATCCAGCCTCCCCAGGGACAGTCACTAGTCTTGACCTATATGCCAAGAGAGAGCAGGTCCAGAGTGAAACACTCCACAGTACATTCTCTGGTAACAAGTTACTGCTTCATTTATACTTTCTTCCTTATAATATTATAGTTGCTAACATCGCAAGTAAAGTGTGTTTGGGATAAGTGTGTTTGGGATAAAGTGTGTTTGGGATAAAGTGTTCACATAAATGGCAAACATGAAAGTAGTGGAGTCATATTTTGCAGTGTTCCTAATTACTGTTCATTTATCACTTACTAGAAGATGACAAACTTCCAAATATAACGAACTAAGGTGGAGGGAGGCCAGGTTTATGAAGTGCCAAATGAGGGAGGTCCACTTCACTTACTTCCAGGAACAATTATCAGGGTCATGTTTCATATATTGAAACACAGTCTATCTGCAAAACCTTTAACTTCACCTCTAATAAACTCCTGCCACTTCCCCGGAAAGAATGTCATTTCCATAGTTTGGTTTAAGAAAGTGCTTTGTCTGTTTCATTAATTTGTGGCAGAATTACCAAAAGGAAACGAACTTAGCAATATGGCATGTATAAGCCAAAGAGAAAGGATGTAACTGCCGATTTTATAGATCTGCTTAGGACTGACTGTGCACTGTGTTGAACTAAGGAGAATGAAAGGACACCTGGCAGAAATCTGAAGAGCATATGTATCACCCTTCCCATCCCAGGTTCTTCTGACAATGACCACTCATGCCTGTGTTTGGCTGCTCAGAACAGCTGCCCCTGGTCGGATCACACTGTGCCTCGTCTGGGAGTTAATTGCTGCTTTACTATTCCATGATCATTTTTGTTCTCTCTGTGGCTAAGTGATGAAAGTGCTTAACACACGATAGTCCATGACTATGGGAGATAGTTGCTACTTCATTTTCTCCAAGAATTATTTTACCATCAGATAATCCCATTGCTAGATTCAGATAATCTAAGAATTTTTCAGATGAATGTATCATAACTCAGTGCCTCAGGATGGCATGAAAGGAATATTCATTTCAGAGGGAAATGTTTTTAAAAGAAAGAAAAAAGGGACTGTTTTTAGGTTTAACATACATTTACTTATTTTGATAGCACAAGATCATAAAGTCCAAGGAATGAGTGTAGTGTATCTGTCTCTTGCTTGTATCTGCCCGTCCTCACGGTTGTTAGGTAGCAATGTGTATGGAGTATCTGCTTGTAGGAATGGAGGCGGGTGTTGGTTCGGTTGTTCTTATAAAAGCTCCAGCATTTGTTCCAGAAGTGCCTGGGGCAGGGTTTGTTGCTCAGCCTGGGTGCGGGGCGATCCTTAGTGACCTGCCAGGGGTTCAGAAACTACTGGGGTCTGCCAGGGACTCCACATCTTTTCTGCAGGAATGCCTGGTGACAGCACACTGCAGGTGGCCCATTTGGCACTGTCGCCTGGGGCAGCATGGCTACCCTGCCCAATTTGTCATCTCCTCATAACCTGTCAGCAGATGAAAATCTGAAGCACAAAGCCTTTAACGTTTAAGGCAAACTTCCTCCTAATGTTTTTTAAAAGCAGTTGCCACGGATGAAAATATTAATACATAGCACTCAAAGAAACAGTTTTCCACATGAAGATAAATGTTACGTTAAAACTATATGTCATGTGATGTATAGACAAGTTGTCTACTCCATGATTTTATAGACCAAATGATTCACATAACATTGTTCTTCCTGATAAAATGTAAATGTACAGCTTAAAAGAGGGAGAAGTCACCTCTCCTCACTCTCTCCCGTTCCTTGTATTTAATCTGCAGACCTGTGAAAGAGACCTTGAAATGCATTTTGAAAAGGACTTTTTGTTGGAGTAATAAAAAAATTGACCTAGTTCTTAAATAACATAATAATGATTCAAGAATAGCATATGTCTTTGAAATCCCCAGATTTCCATTTAATCCAAGCTTTTTGTCTGATGGATAAATACCTTCCCTACTTGCCCAGTAATAGTACCTGCTGTTATTCATTCATTCATTCATGAGTGCCAGTTTTCTGCCAAAACCTTTACCTACCTTATTTGTGATCTCCACAAAAGTCTGGTAGGAGTGCCATTACCACTGTTTTCTAAATGAGAAAATTGATCATCTGGGTGGGTAAGTGACTTGCTCCAGGAACACAAAGCTAGCAGGATATGGGATTTGAACCACTTCTGTCTCCAAAGAGCAAGTCATTTGACTGTCCTTTAGTGATACTCCTAAAAGCCACACTGAGAGCAGCGAAAAGGTCCAAAAACATGCCTTAGACAAGCGAAAAAGAGGCAAGAGAGGTCTTGTAGTTCAGAAACTAAATGATCGATTGTTGGCTATTTCGACCTGGTAGAGTAAAAATCAAGCAGAGTTGGAGGAGAAACTGGTTAAAAGTCAAAACAAAATGTGCACTTGTTAAGGAAATGAAGAAGAAAGGCAGAAGAAAGTGGAAAAATAGTCCATGACAGGGCAAAAAAAAGTAAACAGGACATCTGAAATTCACGGGCAAGTAATAAAATAGAAATTGATAAGGAAGACAAACAATTAAAAATCACTAAGAATGAGTCAGTAGACAAGAAAAAACTTCAGTCTGAAGATTATTTTTTTTTTCCTACAAGAGTAAACAGAATCATTATTGGCTTGACATACTGGTTTTTCACTTTCACCCCGATCATATCAGCATGAACAATATGTAAATTAGACTGCCTTTGGCTGAGACTGAGCACTGTGGAGTTCCCAGTGATGTGAACAGGGAGAGAAGTTCTGATGCTAAAGGCCCCTGGAGTCTCAGGTCTCAGAGCTTTGGCTACATTTAATCCACGCACCTAATGGTGGAGGCATCTTCAACTTCCTTTTCACATAACTTGTTTGACATGCGAACATCATGCTTGTCGGTGAGGATGCTGTCCACCAAAATTAAGACGTGCGTCTGCTCATATTCAAAATAGGAGAATTCAGTAGTGTGTTATTTGGCATTTGCAACAATATTAGATTGTCTTTCCATTTCCTCACTAGCATGATGGCAAACAGACATTCAACAGTGTTCTTCTGTGTGGAATAGTAATTTTGAATAGAAAGACACCTGATCTGTTTGTTAATATTTATTCAATTAATAATATATAATTTTTCGTTAGGAAAAAATATGCCACCCTGTATTCTTCTTTGCTATACATTATATTTAAAAAGTATCAAGTCAGTATACATATAAAACATAATTTCCAAAATAAATAGCTAGTTGCCATTAAAAAATTGATATTATATATTTAGGATTGAGATGAATTGACATACTTTATATCATTATCTTTGAGCCTTCCTGCAAAATATATTTTATGTAATGACAATAGATCTTCTCTTTTCCAACTTCCTTAAAAGATAAATATTGGTTAGAAAAAATGATGAGTCCCTTTTCCTACTTAATTAAAATTATATTAATTAACTATAATTATCCTTTTTAATTTTTATTATATTTAATTACACCCAGAAAGTACTGAACTTCTTTGCTGTTGTGTATTAAATCTGCAAGTGTAGTGAAGTCAGCTGGACTTTGTGTAAACTCTTCCTTTTAAGAGAATTTAAGATGAACATCTGCGGAGAAGAGGGAAAGAAATGTAAACCTTTCCCCTTCTTTATCTTCTCTCCAGCTACATCAACATCTACAACCGGAACAAGCCATCTTGTAAAGTGTGCGGAGAAGGAGAAAACTTTCTGTGTGAATGGAGGCGAGTGCTTCATGGTGAAAGACCTTTCCAACCCCTCAAGATACTTGTGCAAGTAAGAAAAGAACCCCTTTGCGTGGCTTCTGTCCATAACTGCTTCTTTCAGATGGTTCTGTTCCATGGTGTGTTATTGTTTGTTTTTCCAATTCCATTGCATCCTGTTGAATAATGCTGTTTTATTTGTAGAGCGTTTTTGAAAAGTTCATACTATTTGTCATCTCCTCTGTTACATTCAGAATTGTTTTTTGCTTTTTTCAGTGTTTTGGGATGTCTGGTTTTGGTTCTTTCAGTCTTCATAGTTATAAGGTTGCTTTCCTCATGGTTTTCCTCATTGTTACCTAGAAGAGATGTGCAAATATCATGGAAGCCTATAATTTTGGATACCTACTTCTCCATCCAGTGTATGAATTAAGTGCTGGGATAATGTTCTTTTTTACCCCAGTGATCACCTGCAAATAAATAGGACACCTAAAAGAAGCAGAAGGGCAGAAGATTCTTTACTGACTCATCTGGTACTCTTGGCGTTTAGCTGATTGTTTCCTAACTATTTTTAAAAAATGGAATTTAGGTTGATCTCACTAATGAAGAAAAAGCAAATTGCATGTGTTTGGAAATGCAGTTACTCTGTGTAGCCTCACTGTGTGTAGAAGGCAGAGTGTTCTTTCATGCACTGCAGTTAGTTATGGATGTACTGAGAATGGTGCTCTTTCCAATGACCTGAAGGAGTCGATGCACCATTAAGAAGTTATCGCAGTTACTCTTTCTCAACAGGCAGAATAATACAATGATATTATCAGTAATTAAATATTTAAACCTTGCGATTAAAATTAGCAGGTCTTATTCAAAAGCACATGTGTAGTGTGCCATGCATTTTACGTCTACCCTTGATATTTAGGCTGTATGTGGTCCAAGGACTTGTATAATTCAATGTGCTAAAAGTTAATATTTCACTGGAATGATGAAAAATACACAGCTATTTTGTAATTGGCCAATAGCTGTGTCCCATCATTCTAAAGTAGCCATGCTTATCCGAAATGAGATCAAAACCACACCACCATAAAAATGGTCTCCTGTGCCTGAATGTGAGCTTGTAACTGAAATGTTGACAAAAATCATGTTTGTCAGAGAGATAGTTGTGCTAACAGAAAGAGCAACTGGCAAAATGGGGGAAAAAATGGCACGAGAAATAATTAACAACATCATTTCCCTTTTACAGCATATAAATAGTGTATAAATATTTATGTGTCCATTCTAAGATGACTTTATTTGTAAGTAATAAAGGGCAACTTAAAAGATTCACATTTTAAAATTCTAACACCAAACAAAAGTGCCGTTTTGTAGGAAATGTTTTGCTGTTTCCTATGCAGTTCTAGACATGGGCTGTGTGTTCCATATCTCATGGGACCTCAAGGCCATGAACAAGGCTCTCAGAACTGCTTTCTTGCCCTCAAAAGCTACTCTTTAAAGAGTAGAAGTGGTTGGAAGAGAAGACAAGTTTTGTTGGTTGTATAGCTGATTTTATCAATGAAGAAAACAGCTTAACAAAAGTCAATATAGTCTGTTAGAGTGAAAAAAAGACTAGGAATCACAGGAGTAGAATTTCAATCTCAATTACTAAACATCATTCTCATAGAGCTAGCCAAAGCTATAAGCCAAAATAAAATTAATAGGTAAAGGTGTTTTCAAACTTTTTAAAGCAAGATAAAAATGGAAGAGTACATAGAAAATTACTCTTTCAGGTCTGAATTATTTCATATGACTGTCAATGTTTATTGTTTTAAAATGAATCTCAGAGATTTGCTTTTTGGATCACCAGTCTATTCAAATCTGAATACCTCCAGTTGAGAATTAAAATTGGTCAGTTTTAGTCTGGTTCTGCCAACTTGTCATGAATTCAGCCCAAACATGTGAAGTAGGATGAACAAATGTTACAGTTTGCATGAAGATTTTCTCTGATGAAAATAGAAAATACCAGAAGCTAAAAATGATAATATGCAAGACACAAGGTTTATTTATTATATGGGGAAATCTCGTTGTTCTTTCCTGATCTTAGGTATACATAAGTCTAATTATGTTTTAATAACTCCCTTTAAAAAACATTTAATTATAGTTCCTAAAATTCTCCTTTTTAAACAGTTGTACCCATATTATCTATGTCTCATATTTTTACTTTTTTAAAAAAGCATTGGAGACTCACTATATTTTAATTATAATAATGAAACATGATCATTTTTCATCTTAGCCTTTGCCAAGATTTACAAGCTGAGTGAGTACACATGATATTTTCTGCATACCTCCAAGGAGCCAGTGCATTTATTTTCCATATATTAATTTCAGCTATTCCATAGCCCTCCCACGTCCTATACAAAACATGCAATTGCATGAGCGCTGTTCATTTGTTCCACTTTGGTATTGTGCCAACAACTGTAATTTTTTCCACCCACACGGATTTCCATTATATTTTAAGCCCAATCCAGAAAAAAAAACTTGAAGTGAAATATGTGTTATTCCTCTAATAATTATTACAGCAGCAAACCATGAATGAAAACTTTGTTTTCCCCAAGCTAATTGTCTGGGGCATTATGCTTGTCTTCTAGTTCTCAGAAAATTGGCTTCATAATTTTACGGGGTTTTTTTGTAATTATAATCTTTCAGAGAAGTATTAAAGCTTATAATTGGGTCCTGTTAGGAAGAACATCTTTGACATCTATGATTCTGATAACATTTTCCCCCTTTTGGACCATGTTTTTATTGCTAATTCAAAGCAAGCCAGTACCTTGAGGGAGGAATTGGAGTATATTTAACATCCAAAATAATTCAGGCCTTTTGTGTTAAATGAAAGTGTGTTTGTGTTTAATCCCTGCATTAAAAACATCTATGACATTAAAAATAATCACTCATCAGAACTGAAACAAAGGCACCTAATATACCATGTCTTATGATAATGTATTGTTCACTTAATAGAGACAGAAAGCATAAAAGTGTTGCATAGGCTCATCATGGCCCTGCATGTGAAGCCAGGTCATGGTTTCCATATGACCCATCTGTTTAGAGCAAACATTACTGAAGCATGAGCCCACATCATTCAGAATCAGCTACATCCCTGACTAAAGGCATGACTCAGACACACCACACACATGGAAGTTTCCAAGTAGTCTCTCTGGTCACTTAATCCACTGCTGTCTTCTTGGGAGTTGAAGTAGAAGACTTTCCAGCAAATCTCTTCCATCCCCGTTTAGAACAAGGTGTTCCAGATGGATTCACCATGTTAAGCATTTCTCTAAGGGGAGGTTTGCCGGTTACTTGGACTTTCCCCTGGGGACTGTGTGAAAATTTCAGCAGTGGTTCTCATCTTTTATATTTCTCTTCTCTCTATAGTAATTTAAAAGTTATCCTGGGATAAAAATGGTTACAATTCCAGATTACATAAAGATGAGAAAAGAACTATTCCATCTTTCACCCTCTGATGTGCTAGTAGTCATGTGATTTAAAGAACAAGACAATTTGAGCATGACATTGTCCAGATTTTCGTCTTTGCCTTCCCCCCTTGTTCCTAGTGTATCTGTTCTTCTGAACGGTTTTAGTAGAGAACTATTTTGGAAGATGTTGATGTAATTTTTTTTAATCTACAAATGATTTTATACCAGACTGTATTTATAAACCATTTTGTAGTCCCATGGACAGATGTGGCTTCTTCATGAGGGATTAGAATTTTAACCACCAATTTTGGTGAACAGTCTTGAGCCCTTTCTCTTCAACTCTCTGGACAATATCTTTATTTATAACTTAAAGTTAATATGTTCTCCAAAGTTCTTCCCAGGGAGCCAGTGAAATTAAATGAATTCATTTCTGCTGAAGTACTTCTAGCTCTGGGGAAGCAAGCTTTGTTTTTCCTTATAATAAAAAAGTAAATGGTGGTATTACATTCTCTCTGTAGACATTGGAAAAATATGTACACCTGTCTTAACAGACTGTGTTATCATATTTAATCCCCAATTCTTCATTTTACTTAACTCTAGCAGCTTTTACATGGTTTGGTGAGACAACCCACTAGCTGTATAATTTTGCACTTGATACATTATTTAATCTCTGATCATTTTCTTCCTTATATGTAAAAACAAAAAAACAAAACTTGGGAAGGTGGGCAATACTGTCAAACATGAACTTATGATTTTATATAATTAATTTTCATGAAACCATGTAGTATATTTGAGAGCCTATATCATGTTGTACATTATTATGAGACAGTTATGAAAAATATGTAACTGTAGGAGGTAAAGCCACACAAATATGGTATGATAAATGAAACTCAATTAATGAAATATTAATTAAGATTTGTTTATAGAACAATTATATTTATGCCAGACATTTTTGAAAACACAGAGAACATATAAGACGTGTTCTTTGGTCCCTGGAAACAGTCTCTTTAGGAAAATAAAGTAGCTAAAATAGTAAGTCAATTAAGGGATTATATCCCAAGTGGTACAATGCTGATTATTACAGTAATGAGACTTTAATGAAGGAAAAGAAAAAACTGGAGTAGGTTGGAGAAGACTTTATAAACATACCCATCCTTCATGGAGCCTTTTCCATATAGCAGGCAGGTACTGAGGTTGCAGTCACTGTGTCTGTGAGACATAGTGACAGGCAGATTGAGGCAACAGCTCCATTCGGGGAAGTCAAACAAACAAAAAAACTAAGTTCAACGTTAGAGTTTCTGAGCTCTGAAGACCAGGCAGAGGACGGTGGGCACTGTGATAGGTAATAGGGAGTAATAACTTCTGGAGCAAGGGAATGACACCATAAACATAGCAGATGTTTAAGGAAGAGAGACTCCCATACAGGCTTGAGAAATCTGGGGACTAGACTGGATGGGGAAAGAAACTCAAAGACACTAGCTAAGGTTACAGTTATAAAATCCTGGCATAATGATGACGATATGTATGCCACTTGTTGGTAGCTGGACTAACATAATTGAGAAGGTGATGGTTCAAATTCATAGTTGTGTCCTGTGGCCTCTCATCATGGCTATAGAATGAGAAATTTGGAATAAATAAAAGGGATATATTGGGCTAGAACCTCCAGTCCATAGGAACAGATTGGACTCTAACAAGACTCTAATCCAGCTCTGTAAGAGTGCATTCTTCCGAATGGGTACGACACTTGCCTGTAGCATTTCTTTGTTCTTAAATGCTGGAACAGTCAACAGGTATAGAAGCCTTTGTGAGACAGGGTGGATGCAACTTAGATCCTGTGGCTTACATCTAGATAATCACCTCTGCAGATGACCGTGTTTTCTATTTTGTCTGTGTCCCTCATGTATCCAGAATCCTGCTATGTGCCTACTAGGTATTTATGAATTTAGTTTGACTTTCACTCACTAAGATAGATTGAAGGAAATCCCTTTGTTCTTAGAGAAACCAATTTAGGTACATTTTGGCCTAAAATCAGGTATACTCAGTGTTTGTAATAGCTTGCTTCCTTTTTTTCCTCCTAAAATCAGCTAGGCAACCTCATGTATTTATGCCTTTATGAGACAGGCTAGTGCTTAGTATGAAGTGGTGAATAAGCCATGCTGGTTTCTGCTCTCACTGAGTCCTAGGATATTACAAGTAGCAAACATATTTCAAGTAATTAAATTAATTGTGAGTATGCTGAGTACTATGAAGGATATTTAGGGAGCTAAGGGAATGTATAATGGGGATCCCAGCTAGTCAGAGGCAGAGATTTGATGGGAAAAAAAAGTGCATACAGCCTTCACCTTGAGAAGCAGATAGTCTATTTAAAATAAATGCATAATTTAAAATAGTTATATTGAATGATTTAAGTAAAAAAGTGAGTATTTAGATGTTTTATCGTAAAATAAAGGCTGATGGAATAGATAGAACTGTAAAGTTCTGAATCTCCAAGCCAGGAAGGACATCCTCCAGAGAGGAAGACCAAACCACAAATCACTCAATACGTCATTGTGTCACAGTGGCATGGAGATGTATGAGATGTAGATTGATCCCATACCCGATTAAATTGCTTGACTCCACACTTACAGATACATCATGCAGAATGAACAGTGGCAAGGATTTTAGTCAGCACATGAGCATATCAGAACAAGCTGTACAAACAGAATTTGGGAAGGGCACCAAGGGTCAAACAAGGACAGGTTAATTCATAAACACTGCCACCCTCATTGCTAGGATTGTATGTCTTAGACGATGAAAAACAACACTGGAAAGCCAGGACAACTGAGATTTGTTTTCCTCAGTATTCACCCATGACTCCAGTGGGGCCACTCTATGGGTACTATTATCTCATGGATTGAGAACTAGTCCCCAGATCCTAATAAAGAAGAAAAGGGATGATACATACTAGCTGAACAGTGATGGGGAGGTATAGGGTTAGATCTGAAAGAAATGTTATTGAAACTCTTTATGTTTAATATTTCCTTTAATAATGTTGAAGAGGGCCTTCCCTTGAGGAAAGAAATGTCTTTTGCAGATGATGCCGTAAAGAACCCTAAAACACAAATTAGAAAAGCATACACAAACCTCAAGAAATTTCACTTGAAGATAGATAACAGAATGAGGTGCATCTTGGAAAAATGCAGACTAATGGTTACAATACATTTGGGAAAAAGTAATCTACAACACAGATATGCAGCCAGTAAGTGGATGAGTTCTAGCCAGAATGCGGAGCAGGCGAAGGGGTGAGGGAAGTTAGTGTGTGCAATATGATACTCTAGAAAAACAGACAGCACTGTTTGAGCTGGTGTTTACACTGCCAACTCTAGTTTACACAGAGGGAGAGCAAAAGGCCTTAACACCTAACAGTTAAATTCACTGATATTCCTCAATATATATTTGTTGGCATTTCCAGTACTTGATATTTGTGAACATAGACATTGCAGAAATTATTTTAGGTGCTGAACAATCTGAAAGAAATGCCAAGAGTGGTATGGAGGTGAAGCCAAAAGGCAATATGCCTCTTCTTTCTAAAATAAGATATTTTGAAATTGTCCAAATCATTCATTGTAAAGTGATGACTTAGGCATGAAGAAATATCCGATGTAGACCTTGTTTCTCCCTTGTCCTGCCTGGTCAAGGGAAGGTCTGATGAAAATTAATGAAACTAAGAAAAAAAGGAAGAGAAAGGATATCCGAGGATGGCTTATAAATTGACCATAAACTTATAAAACAATTTATAGGTTCATAAAATAAGCAAACCCTAAATAACCAGAAATTTCTTGGAGGTTTGAAGATATTTTTGAATGTGTCTAATGTCTCACCAAAAAATGGGAAATAATTTATTCAAATAAAATATAAAAAATATACCAACCACTAAACTGATCCTCAAAATATATAAATTTATGATTGATTACATATCAGGATAGCCATCATGTATTAAGGTTATTATTAAGAAGGTTTTACTTTACTGATGCTGTGTGAAAGCCTTAGTTACATATACTGCTTTATGGAATCCTAGGTAAACTGGTATTTCAGTAACAGGATTTAACTTTGAGATAATGGACTTATTGTTACAGAGTCTTTTCCAGATTCCAAACACAATGTTAAAGGTTTCTGTTTAGGGAAGGGAGTCTGTGCGGAGGGTATTGGGAGCTCCTATAAAAAATTATTTAGGAGGCTACAGAGGAGATTCTGTCATAAGCTGTACAAGTGAAAGCCCAAAGTTCAGTATTGATCTGTACTTGGCAAATAATTGGCTGTAGGAATATCTCTTGGATACAGTTCTTTATTGGGCACTGCAGTCTGCTCCTATCTTTGGCTTCACTTAAACAACATTTTATGGGAGCCCTTTATGAGCCAGGCACTGTGCTAAACATTAGAGATACAAAATGATCAAAATATGGTCACTGTCCTTACAAACAGATAATCACAGCACAGACAGTTCGGGCTGGGAAAGCCATCAGGGCAGGGAGCAATGTGAGAGCCAAAGACAGGGAAGTGGGGAGATGGGGAGGCAGAGGTCAGGAAGGGGGTTTGTTGGAAGAAGTGATGACTAAATTCAGACAAAACTGTCTGAATTTGCATCTCAGTAGATCAAAGATTGTCATGTTAAAAACAGTCAAATAAAAGTATTTCCAACTTCTAATCTGGTCAGTGAAACAAATGGTGTATATATTTTTTAAGTTACAAGAGGGGCTTTATTATTCAAGGAGATTCATGTAAGAAATAAAATTCTTGGAATTCCTCAAGCGCATGTTAAAGCACATTGTTCAAAATCAGATTAAATTTGCCGTACTCTTACCTCTGTGGAGAGTGATAGATTGTATGATTAATGTGCAGTGCTAACACAGAAATGTGTCATAAGCCAATCTCCCTATTCTTTCAGAAATAAGTCCGTGAAATTTAATCAGAACTTGTAGATGAGACGAGTCTGTATTTGCATATGCTTTCTCTGTACAATCAATGCTGTCTGCAGGTTGCTTGTACAGAAACTGTTTTTGCTTCCTTCCATTTGATTTGGCAATAACTCTAGATGTCCACAAAAGCTGCATAATGATGGTTGTTGCTGAACACTTGAGTTGGCTTAGGGAAAGTTATTTGCAATTTGTTTTACTTCCATGATTGTCTTAAAAATCTATTCTATCAGAAATGTTTTTTAAAAGTCCCTGAGTCTTCCCTGATTGGTAATGAATTCAGAAGAAATGATGTCAGGGCTTTTGCACAATGATTCCATGTGTTAGGATGACCATCAATTCCCCGACCTTTATGGTAAAAGAAATCTTTGATAATCACTTAGTTAAAACCCTTCATTTTATCACAGAGGAACACCAAGACCCAATGAAGCTAAATGGGCTGTACTCACATCCAAGCAGCAAAATATCACAATGCTAGAATAGAGGGTCCTTGGCATCTTAAACTTTAATGTACATGCATATCTCTTGGCCACCTTGTTAAAATTCAGATTCTCATTCGGTACTTCTGGACCAGGGTCTGAGATTCTGCATTTCTGCTAACAAGATTCCAGGAGATACTGGCACTATTGGTCCATGGACCAAACTTGGAATAATAAAATTTATCTGAATGAAGATAAGCATTAGGGAAAGAATAGTTCTGGCTCAGATATAGCTGATATGGATTGACATCTCAGAGACATAGTGTTACTGCACTCATCTATGTCATCTTATGATACAGATAAACTGTCCTCCCATAATGCTAGTTTCCTAGGAAACATCATTTTAGAAGTTCATACTAATTAGAAAATTGATTGGGTTTAAGATTTTTTTATCCTCTTCACCTAGTTATCCTGTGCCCTGCAATCTCAAAACTGGCATCTAAGGTGCATAATGCATAATGACAATTTTCTAATAAATATATGACTTCTCTTAAGATACTCATGATTCCTCAGCTATTTATTAATTTCATGATCCTTAAATAAGTGCATTTCTTGCCTCCATTGACTCCCTCTCTGTCTCTCTCCCCTCCCCTTTCCCCTCCCCCTCACACACACACACACACACACACACACACACACACACACACACACGGCATTCACATTTATTACACGGTATTATTTGTATGAAACAAGTGGATTGTTGTGTAATTAATATTAGCATTTTAATTTTTATCAAGAATGCAAACAGGTAAGATGAAATAGTCATTATAGAATGTATCTTTAATTCTGGAATTACCTGCTTAATTATAAGGTTATGTCTATATGGATCTAGAGTCCTAGTTCAGAAACAAATACATAGATTAGAAACCCCATATGCCCCAGAAATTATGATGTCAAATAAATTCTATAGAAAACAGGTTTCCATATATTTTTTGTAGGTAACTGTGAAGATGTTCTTACTGAAGCATGTAGAATGCCTTCTTTATGAGACATGACCCAACCTCACAGGTTATAGTTCTTAGTTTTGCATTTCTGTAGTTAGCTCTTCCTCTAGTCAATGAAGCAAAAATATTCTGACTAAAATAACCAGTTCATTTATATAAATGTGTTTTGAAGAGCCCAAAAGGGCTATATCAATTCATGATGTTTGTTGCTGAGCTTATTGATATTATTGTTAATCATTATAATTATACTTTAAGTTTACAGAAGTACTCAAGGGACTAAAAATGTAGAACAGCTAATATTTTATCTTGCAGGCCATTCTTCATGAAATAGGAGAATTAGGTGTACCAAACCACTTGGTGACATTGTTTTGGCATTGAATTTGGCTTTGAGGGAAATGAAAGAAAAAAATCACCCTTTTATGAGTAAAAATGAATAGTTTTATTCATATCTCTTTGATGCCAAAAAGATAGTGTTTATTCTTATTTACTCTGGAGAAGAAAGGGTTGTATGTAAATCACAAGGTACATGCTATCAGAGCTACATTATATTAGGTGCTTTGTATGATGGTTATTGTATAAGTGAACTATTAATAGTAATCATGGCTATGAGTATTGAACATCTGTAAGTGTACATGCTTCCTAGAACCTTTCAATGGCCCTTTTTATTAGAGCATGACGATAGGTAAAATGAATCCAGTCTAAAATGCTTTAGTTCCTGGAGTAGCAGCAACAAAAAGAACAATTATAAAGACTTTCATATTCATGCACAGCCCCATCGCATGACCCGAAGAGCAATATTACATCAAGATTCCAGAATTTTGATCAGTAAATGTGTGTGCATGAGTAAAACGCAAAATTTCACGCAATTTCAAAATACAGTTGACTTTTGAACAGCACAGGTTTGAGCTGCATGAGTCCATTTATGCCCAGATTTTTTTCAATAAATACACTGGAAAATCTTTTGGATATTTGTGACAATTTGAAAAAAAACATTTTCTTTAGCTTACTTTATTGTAAGAATACATATATAATACATATACAAAGTATGTGTTAACTGTTTATGTTATCGGTAAGGTTGCTGGTCAACAGTAGACTATTAGTAGTTAACTTTTTGGGGGAGTCAAAAGTTACATGTGGATTTTCAACTGCACTGGGTGTTGGTGCCCCTAATGCCCACATTGTCCAAGGGTTAGCTGTAGTTTTGCCTTAAGTGCAAAATGACATTAAGTACTCCTGTAGAATAACTGTTTACATTTTTTAAATATATTGTCTTTGATTTGGCCTAATTGGAAGAAGTGAAATTTGTACTAGTAAACAGCTGCCTCTTTCTGTCTTTCAACATGAAAAATGAGACCTAATTTGTAACATATTTAAAAAAAAAACAGGGAATGTATTTTTCTTGTCAGTAATCACTAGAGTATGAAAGTGCTTGACTTTTGTAGTTTGATGATTTAACTTATAACTTACAAAAATACCTGTGAGATAAGTACAAAATTGGGTGTATATAAGAGAAAAAGCTCAGGATCATTTAAATAATAAAAGATTGTAGATGGGACCTTGCATGTGCTTCCAAAAGCAGTGTTTTAACATGTAAGAGTCAATGATCAAGGGCAGGGTTTTAACATAGTAAAAGTCAGGTATCAATGGTAGGGTTTTAACAAGTAAGAGTCAGTGGTCACTGACAAATGAGGAAATACCAAAGGGAAAATGGCTTAGCTGCCCAGGCCTTGCTACCCCTATTCTACTTTTCAACACTATAGTTAACTTTCAGTTAACTGATCTTATGAAGACCAAATTTAAAACGACAGCAAAAACACATACCCCACAGTGTTCATGGGACATGGTTCTCTGAATGTTTTCTTTACCTTTTCTTTGTGTTGTTCAGTCACCAGGTCATTTGTAGGAATCTCCATATTCCATAGGAGGAAAATTGGCAGTCTGAAAGTTCAGTGTCTTTAGCATTCTATTGCTTATCACATTTTTGCCCTCTAGGTGCCAACCTGGATTCACTGGAGCGAGATGTACTGAGAATGTGCCCATGAAAGTCCAAAACCAAGAAAGTATGTTAAAATAATCTGAAATTTGCTTTCTCCCCCAAACTGCAGCAACAATTACTGCCACTTGGTGCTTTTACAGTTCAGTTGCAACTGTTCCTTTTGTCCTAATAATGGTTTAACCACTCGGGGCATAAACCCATTCCATGTAACTGTC